>LBNU01035366.1:99072-118335 GCA_014162995.1 Artemisia annua
TAATTATTATTTCGAGATCTTTCTAAATTTGGAGACGACTAATTCGAGAACCTGCCTAAACATATAACGTTTACTAAAAATAGAGTGCACTAAAAATGAATAACTTAATTTCATTGTGACTTAAGTAATACTTAGGTTTTCAATTTGTATAGGTTCCGTGAGCGGGGAGCTGATTTTGCTGTCTTGAGGGGGATCACATCATATCTTTGTTTTGCTTTTGCTAATTCGATTAAGGCTACAGATTTCTGACCTTTTCAACAGCGTTTCTCATGAGCTCACTTGCTTATTAAAACCTTTGTTCGTGAACCTGTTGCTATGTTCCTCATTTCGTGAACACTTGATATGTCCATTTGAATTGAACTTTTGCCTATGACCTTGCCTGATGAACCTTATGTATGCACCTATTGATTTGAACTCTGATTTGAACCTGCCATTTGTCAAAACTTTGACCTGACTTTGTTATGCACTTGGATTATTTCGTACTTTGATTTGACTTAGACTTTGTTTTGATTTGCCTTTGACCTTTAGTATTATACCAGAGCATTTTTCTGTCATGAAAGTAACTGACCGTGGCATTTATGCCCAATGTCGATGACTCCAGTGTGGTCGAGTGATGTTCCACGTCCTTTGTTTGATCTGTAGTTGGTTTGGGTAGGGGCGTCATGGCTGCATCTCGTGTATAGATGATTGTTATTTTGTGGGTGATTGCCCATAGATCTCATTTGTTTGGCTTTGAGTGAATGTGGTATGGCTTTGTAGTGTAGGAAGAATATGATCGAGCCCTTTTCATTTGCTTACTAATTTAAATATAGGAGATGATATCCATCTTCCTTCTCCGAGCACCTAACTCGAGAGTTTTCTTCACTATGTCAACAAGCTCCCTTATGGCGGAGATAACCTTACACACCAATTTTCACACAACAACTTCGTCACACCTTATTCACACCTTCTACACAACTTCTTCACACCTAGTCACTACTTAATCACACCACTACTTCTTCACACCTATCTACTTGATTTACACTACTTCTTCTTCACACTTATCTATCTTTACACCTATCTTACTTCACAATTTCTCTATCTACACGCCTTGCTGATCTATCTTCTATCAAATATTCACAACTAATACAAAAAGAAGTAGATATATTAGATGATGCTCTAACAACTTGGATGTGGAGGTCACAACAAGTTGTAATACTTCTTGTCTTGGTAGATTGAAATATTCTTCTCTTGCACTTGATAGGTTGAGGCTTGGATCACTTTGAAACAAAGATTTATGCATATACGATCAAATGATTTTAGAGAATAAAAATGGAGATTTAGATCAGAAAGTTTTAGGGTGCAAAAGGTGAGAAAAATCTGTGAAATGAACCAGTATTTATAGCCAGGAAAATATTATTCTGGAGCGTGCCGGTCCCCTTAATTGAGGGGCCGGTCCCCTTAAAATTAAAGGGGCCGCCTAGTGAATTAAGGGGGCCGCCCCCTCCAGAACGTTGGACAATTTTTTCCTTTTGTGGGGAAGGTTTTTCTGGACCATTTTTGCCATTTTTGGTTGAAAATTTGAATTCATATATTTATAATGATTTAAACATATTCTTTTAATTCCAAAAATGTTTTATAAAAGATATAAAATGTTGTGTGACATTTTATAAAAATTCTAGTGATTAAGAAAATGTTCCTTTGATCATATAGTGCATTAAACACTTTGTTTATTCATACCTTAAGTGATTAAGTTGTTGAAATGAATATTTACAACTAAATACTTGTTTACGTCATAATCTCTAGTTTAATGAGTTTATATTTTGTGATTATCAAAACATAGAGATATTGAAAAATATTAATAATGTTTTTAGACATTACTTATATCAACAAAAAGTCTGAAAAGTTACCGTTTGTCACTCCCAACTTTAAGGGTGTAGTACGTGCCACGAGTAGAAGACTCTATATAACACTACAGTGGTAGAGAGTTGGGCCGCTCCCCAGATGACTCCAAGACTTTTAGAAACCTGTTGAACGTCCGATCCCTAGATCAACTAGTTTAATTAACCGATTCTGTAAGGTTTTTATAAACATTTTTATAACTTTGTTGTCGGGTTCAGTTAGACTTAGAGGGCGTTTGGTTTGTAAAAAGGGAATGACTATTTTTATAGAAATTGGAATGGATTTGTAAACCCACCACCTTTAATGGGTTTATAAAATACATTGGGTGCGTTTGGTATCCGATTATGGGAATGACACCATGACTATGAAAGTGATTAAATGTGTTTGTTTAGGATGAGGGGACCCACAACTATGGTAATGAATGATAGAAATACTCTATACTTCATATACCTCAAAAGGGTAAGGTATGAATCTTTCATACCGAGGGGTCCACCACTACTATCAAAATCATTCCCATTGTGACTTTGTTGTGTAGTATATGGGCGGCAAAACAAGGAACGAGGGGGAGGGAATGTTGGTTCAAATTTATTTAGTGTATTTCGTGTATCGTTCGAGCTTAAATGTAAGAATGGTGCTCCGGCTAAGCGCTTTTGAGCACAAATGCGTATAATACATTTTTATGGGTGTTTTTATAAAAATAATACAAACTATTTTATTGGCTCAGAAATGTATTTATTTGATGTGAACCATGACTAATTTGGTGTCGGTACGCGTGAGGGTTCGTTTCTTATAGAAAGCGAGATAACTTCTCTTTTTTGAGTCTAGTAAGTTTGTAAATGTCTAAAAGTGAAAAATCAATTATTTTTCCATTAAATAAAAGTCTGAAAAATTACCGTTTATCCCTCCCAACTTTAAGGGTGTAGTACGTGCCACGAGTAGAAGACTCGATATGACACTATAGTGGTAGAGAGCTGGGCCGCTCTCCAGATGAGTCCAAGACTTTTAGAAACCTATTGAATGTCCGATCCCTAGATCAACCGGTTTAATTAACCGATTCTGTGAGGTTTTATAAACAATATTATAACTTTGTTGTCGGGTTCAGTTAGACTTAGAGGGCGTTTGGTTTGTAAAAGGGAATGACTATTTTTATAGAAATTGGAATGGATTTGTAAACCCACCACCTTTAATGGGTTTATAAAATACATCTATACTACTATATAATGCATTTGGGACTATTCTATAATTAGAAAGGCTTAAAATTCAGACTTTTTTCTTGCTTATTATGGAAAGATTTCAAAATTAATTAGTTAGGAAACAAGTTGGTTAGATAGTTTGTTATGAAACGGTTGGTTGTTCAAACTAAAATTATTTGGCTTAACCATCTCTAATATTTCTACTTATAAAGCATGAAGACAACTAAACGTGTAACCAAATAACGCAAAATATAAACACACGGTACCCGCCGCCGCATTGCGCAGGTACCGTTGTAGTAGTTTTAAAGATGTGATACTCATTTTCATTAACCAAACTTATTAAACAAACAACTAAAGAAAATGAAAAGGGATAATTACCAAAATGGCCCGTTGCCCTGCGGTCTAGGCATTTTTAGCCCGATTTTAAAATATTCTTGATTTAGCCCTGGTTGTCCTGGGCAACAAGCGTATAGCCAACCGCATGATGACAAGTGCCCTCCAGTTGCCCAAAAAACACAAAAGTTGCCCCAAAAAATGACACGTGTCATCATCCGGTTGGCTATACGCTTGTTGCCCAGGACAACCCGGACTAAAACAAGAATATTTCAAAATCGGGCAAAAAATGCCTAACCCTGTGGGCAACGGGCCATTTTACTATTTATCCCAAATGAAAATGATTACCTCGTAGGCTCGTACCGTCGGTACCCCTACCCTCAACCCAAACACTCCATTAGAATCGATTAGGGTCGACCCCATAGTTCTTTGTTTCTCAGCTTAATACAAAAAAGAATATCGTCTACCTCCTTCCAATTTTCCGATCAGAAATTCCCTCTCAACGTCGGTGGCTTCTCATCGCCAACACCATTTGCTCCGGTAACTCTCCTTTTTATTACCTATTTTCATAAAAAAAAACAAATTATTTCATCTCCAAATTCATATAAAAATTTTGAATACCCATTTTTTTTGTTTTCTAAGTATCAAGTTATTGACCCATTTCAAAACATTATTAAATAATAACTGTTAGTTAGCTAGTTGTAGTTTATAGTTTAACACTTTGTTCGTTTTATGTGAAAAATTGTCATTTTGAGGTTTTTGTATGTTTTATTAGGGTTTATGATAAGGGTTTGCGATTGAGAAAGTGAAAGCATAAGGATTGAAGGATAATGTGTATACTTTGTGTTATCCAAAAGTGGTCAAGAAAGGTTGCTACTATGTTACCATGGTTAGTCATTCCATTGATTGTAATGTGGGTCTTCTCGCAGTTCTTGCCACCCGCGTTTCGTTTTGAAATTACTTCGCCTCGTTTGGCTTGTGTTTCGGTGCTTTTAGTTACTTTATTTTGGTATGAAATTTTGATGCCACAACTGTCAGCTTGGCGTGCTAGTAGGAATGCTAGAATTATGGAGAGAATGAGAGTTCAAGCTATTGAATTGCATAAGCTTAGAAAGAATGCAATTAGGCGGTGTAGAAATTGTAGGAATCCGTATCGGGATCAGAACCCTTCTGGTGGTAAGTTTAAGTGTTCATATTGTGGGCATACATCTAAGAGACCTGATATGGGTTCGCATGAATTTACTGATTTGGGGCGGTTGTCAAATTCTGGGATGATATTTGATTTGGTTGGGAAGGTTTGGTCTGATAATAATTGGGTATGCGGTCAGGATTGGCTCGAAAATGGTGGTAATTGGGCTAATGGATCTTTTTCTTGGAAGAGGAAGAAAAATAGTTGTGGCTTTGTTAGTAGTGCTAATGTCCATTTTGTTTATTCTCTACTTGTTTTCGTTTGCAAGAGTTTAGCCGCTATTTTCTTGGGTATTATGTGGCTTTTTAGAAAAGTATTTAAAATTAGCTTTAATGAAGATGACACTTCACAAGATCCAGATATCAGTGGTATAGCTAAAAAGGGTGAGAATGGTAATGAGACTAGAACTGAGAAAGCTCGTAGGAAAGCAGAAGAGAAGAAACAAGCTAGATTAGAAAGGGAACAATTAGAGGAAGAGGAACAGCAACAAAGGGAGGAGGTTGCTAGATTGGTTGAAGAACGTAGGAAAGTGAGAGATGAAATTAATAAACATAATAAAATAGATAAAACGTCACCTCGGGTGAAAAATGGTAAGAAAGAGGCCGAGAAGAAACGCCAAGAGAAAAAGAAGGAATGGGACAGGAGATCTAGTAGAAGCAACTCTGATGTAGATGAATTTGAACAACAAGCAAGTAAGGAAACTGAAAAGAACAGGAAGAGAGAAACTAATAACCGGGAGCTTAGGAAAGCTAAAGTTGTCATGGGTATTAGTTCTAATCAGGGAAGTGTTGGTTCAGGATACCTTGATCGTATGAGGGGAAACGTTTTTCCGTCTTCAAAAACATTTAGCCAGGGTGGCTTTCTTGGTAAAAGCACAAATGCAAATGCTGCTAACACGAGAGAACACAGGTCTGGTGCTTCTGTGGATCATACAAAAAAGAGAGATTTTGCTCAGTCTGAACGTGGATATGTGAAACAAAATAAACATGTTGATGATCAAAACCAGAATCGTACTGTAAGTGTTATTCGTCTGTTTTTGGTTCTCTTAAGTACTTGTTATACAATGCTCACTGCTTCTGATGGTGGCACATCATAATTACCAGAGGTGGCATTAATAATCAACTTTAGATGACTTTAACCTATCTGAACCTCTCCTTTGCTGGCTGTTTTTTGGTCTGACATAGTTGACTCGTTTGAGATGAAACACAACCTAGATCGACCCATTACTCGTTATTTAGTTTTGTCAAAATTGCCATATCTAATAATTTCGGATAAAGTTTTAATATATTGTCAATACTCATTGCAGCTACTGATCCACATCTGACTTACTGGCTACTTGTTAGATTGTTCACAAGTTTTTACGGGGCATTACACAAAAAATGACATATTATATTTATGCGTGTTATGTAGGCAATTTTTGAGTCCCAACCTTGCCCTCTACCCAAAAGATCATGGAAACAATTGTTCAGTCGTTCATCAGCAAGTCCTTCATCCATTAGTACAAATGTCGTGAGCAGACCAAATGGAAATTCGCAGGTAGAATCTCCGAGTCCTATAGCATCTGGTTACTCGACTCAAGGATTTGTTAGTCCCATTACACATGGGGTACCTTATCCTTCAGTAAGTTATTCATATGGAAACTCGACTAGTAATGCTACAGGTCTTAAGTTGTCAACGAACCTCTCTGAACTTCAACCTGAAGAACCTGATATTTTTGAAGACCCGTGTTATGTTCCTAGTCCTTCTAACTTAAATGGGCCAGTCTCAGACTCACATGACAATTTCCATACAGATTTTCGCTTTTTAGCTGAGACTGGGTTGGCAAAGCCATCACCGATTGAGTCTCCTATATCACGGTTGAGGACTTCTGATGAAAAGCATGCTGGAAAAACGAATTTACCCTCGGAAGATCTTGGTACTGCGAATGATAAAGGATGGCAGATGTGGAGTAGTTCTCCTTTTGGTCAGGATACTCTCGGCTTAGTTGTTGGATCTCCAAATTGGTATTTACCTCAAGAACTGAATGGATTAAACACTGAAGGAGTAGCGCCATTGCGATCTCAAACAACCTTGGTTACTAGTGATGATCCATGGGCATTAAGAACTTCATATGCGTCATTGTCAAGCAACCACCACCATTTTTCACTGGAGGGAGCTACTAATAATACATTGGTTTATGGAAATCATAATGGATCTTCATTTGGCCATCGATATCGGTTGTCCCATGGCAGTGTTGTAACCAAGTAAGTGTCATAAATATGTTATATCTGCCATTGAATTGCCAGATATATGTTTATTTATTTATTTATTTATTATTTTTTTTTTCCAAGACTTCAGAGCTTTAGATAATGGATGGGGTTATAGTGTATGGCTTCTTCTAGCTGTAGCTAGTTATGCTAGACATTCTAAAATTGAAACACATATGGTATGCAAATGCTTTTTGGTCATGCTCATTTGCTATTGCAGCACCCAAGTATTGTTAATCATTTAAATATATACTTGGATTGCAAGACAAGTTATTTTGATGGAATATTGTGTATGATACTACTGATCCATGACCCTAGAGTTAGATGCAATATTAGTTGGCTATGCCAAGTAGGGTAACTTAGCCGTTTCCTTTTTCAAAGAAAGGAAGTACTTATTACTGTATAAGTTGTGGTACTTTTTGTTTGGTAATGTCAAATTAGTTGGCTATATCAAGTAGGTAATGCCGTAATGGACTTTCAATTTTGTGCTGCATTAGTCATTGCACTTTTTTCATTTGTATAAAAAAGTAATAAAAAATGGGTTTTACGTTTCACTTCAGTCACCCTAACCTGATTTTTGAATTTTTGCTCAATGCTTTTAACTCAAGTTTATTTTTTCACTGTAAAATTCTTAAGATTCTATGTTGTCGTTTCTGATTTCAATTTTCTCGTGGGACAGAAAAGAGAATGGTGCTGCTCCAATTTCTGGTGAAGTTCTAGGAACAACATCGGCCATGATACCTTCTCCTGGTGACGGGCTAGACTCCAATCAGATTTACAGTCACTTTGGTCATTTGCATGTAAAAATGAAATAAAATCTTTAAAAAACAAAAAGAGTATGGTAGACTCCAACTTACATTCTGTTTTGAAGAGGAATGCCAGCGTCTTTTGGAGGAAAATTTGGAATACTAAGGGTGTGTTTGTTTAATTAAGATGTTTTGGGTCTGAATCTGACTACCACATCTTACTAGTGAGAGGTGGCTGTAAAGTCTGAATCTGAATGAAATAATGTTGTTTGTTTTTGTATAATAGTCTGAATGGTTTTAATTGTCCAATTTTTTAAACATATATTAAACTATAACAATACGACGATTGCTCTACTTGTCGTGATTAACACATATTCTTAAATTATATTCATTACAAAGATTTATTCATAACATAAAATTTAATTTTTAGCAATACTGGAGCGAACATTTGTTGTGAAAAAGTATTTGATGTTACCAATTATTGGACGTACTCCGTAACAAGAATCGTATGAACTTTTAACACTTGAAAATTTCGCAAGAAATCATTGATATTTAAAATATGTTTCCTTTACTTACGTGTACTTATTGCTTCTATATTACAAATAAATAAATGAACAAAACACTCAGGACATTTCCACAAATAAATTTATTTAACCCTCACCCACGTGACCCCTAACCATCATTGGTATCAGTATATTCTATTTTATTTATTTTCCTCTCTCCAAAAAAGTCATCTTCTTCATTAAAACAACCCAACTCCATTTTCTTCTTCAAACTCTCATCAACTCATCCATAATTCTTTTTATTCTAATGTAGGAGTAAGAGGCATTAAGACATGATCACCACCTCTAACTGAGTAAGACGTTCAAGATCTGCCCGCGTCTAACTCATGATGAAAAAACAAACAACAAAAAGGTCTGACCGCGTCTGACCGGTCAGACTCAGATACGATTCAGACATATTTTGCAAAAACAAACACAGCCTAAATGTATGGTATAGTCATTTGTTCTTATTTACAGCTCTGATAGCAATAGAAATGCCATGCGTGCACAAGTATGTTATTGGGCATCAGTTTCTATTTTTTTTTTATTATTATTATTATTATTATTTTTTTTTCCTTTTTTGTGTATTTGGGCTTGTTATGTGGAAGGTAGGTCCGCACTCCCGGTAGTGACATGGGAAACTTCCGAGTCTTTAGAACTCTATCTAGTATCCTTTTGCTGAGTTAGGATATTCTCATAACCCAATTACCAAAATGAACTTTCTTCTAACTGGTTTTACGGAAATGAACATTTTTTATAGACTTTACCAAAGTGACCAATATATGTCACTTTCAACTTTCACTCGCCCGAATTCAATAAGATTCGCCCATGTAGCTTTAAGACAAAACAACCTGGTATACCCTTGCATCCGTGGAATGAGTAGTTTGAGTTAATATTACATATTAACTAATACATAGCCAAGTCTTTACCAAAAGTAAAATTACATAAATGAGCTAATACCGTACCTCATGTCAAAAGTTACCATTATAACCACACTTTTTTTTTTTTTTTTTTTTTTTTTTTTTTTTTTTAACAAACTTATTAGTTATTACCTGAGGGACACTCCCCAGCTTGAACTCCATCTTCTTTGCAAATCTCAGTCTTCAAGAGTATATTATTCCACTCCATGAAACACAGGCAACATAACAAAATGAATGATCTCCTATCAATAATCTCGCCCCTCCATCCTTGTAGGCACGAGAAGAGATGAAGACTAATGCTAAGGATGAAGCTCTCTTCACAAGAGCTACGTCCTCTGGTTTGCAACAAGGTTACTGTTAGCCCTCTTCAAGTTTTATTTTCATCTCGCCTAGAACCTCTCGTAGCTCCTCGCCTAGCTCTTCACATCCTCGCCTAGAACCTCGCGTAGCTCCTCGCCCAGACCCAAGACATTTTTGCTAATGGCTCGCGTAGGGCTCGCCCAGACCCTCGCCAGATCCTCGCCAAGACCCATTTTACAGAAAACCCTCGCTTAGATCCTCGCCCAAACCCATTTTGCATAAAACCCTCGCGTAGATCCTTGCCCAGACCCAAGAACCCTCGCTGATCACCTCGCTTAGGCCTCGCTTAGTGCCTCGCCTAGAGCCACTTCTGTAACACAATTCAATTCCCTCGCCTACACCTCGCCTAAACCCTCACCTCGCCTAAACCCTCGCCTACAACTCGCCTACATCTCGCCTGCACCTCGCCTAGTATTCCTTTTACTCATCTAACGGTTAGAAACTAATTTAGCAATACATCTAACGGATAAAATGTGAAATGTTCATTTTGGATAATTTTATGGGCGAGGTTCATTTTGGATAACTAGTTGCATAAAACGTTCATTTTGGTAATTTGCTCTATTCTCATTCTTCTAATTTCAAAATTTCTTCTCACTAGATCTCTTCCCTCCTGCTAGGGTATAGAATGGTAGGCTTAGTTCTATCGGGGTCTTCTTGATGCTTCTTTTCCATGTGCACAAGATCTATCAAAGTGCACTCGTTAGCTACTTAAATGGACAGCTTCCAACTCATTTATGGGTCAATTTGAGTTAATATTTATACACTTATGGGTCAAATGGCTAGATTAAAAAAGTTAAAAAGGGCCAAACGTTATAATTTCACCAACGTTATATAAGGTGAGATTCATGACAAACAAAAAAATCTAAAGAACAAATATGCACATCCTAACCTTTCATTTTGATTTCATCCAACGGTATAAATCAAACAAAAAAATAACAAAGGAGGGCAAAATTGGCATTTTAACTCATTTAATAGAAAAAACCCACTTTTCACCTTTTTTAAAAAAGTGAATTTCATATATATCCTTACAAAAGTTGACAATTACATCAATATCCTTACAAAAATTAAAATTACACTTTTGCAAAACTCAAAATGCCCAAATTTATTCATTTAAATAATTAAATGCTAATTTTAATTATTTTGATATTTGTTAATTAATTTAACAAGTTGTATGACCATTTTAACCTTTTTTCAAACTATTACAAGCAAATAAATTAATATTAAATAACACACTACTTACAACTAAAAAGTGGAATGCAGATGACGACGACCATTTGCATATTTACCAACATACTCGTAATCTAGTATACTCCAATATTTTCTTATGTTAGTACTCTAAATTTAATAATATCAAATGCTTTTTTTTCATTTCCCACATGAATTCATTTCACCTTTTTAATTGATGATTTACGGACATGAAAATATTTTCTGCTACAATATGGTAGACACAATTGCATTATTTTATTTCAATTTCCATATTATGTTGAAACTAAATTACCCAAATCAATAATAGTCAAACACTTAGATTCTTAAAATGGGTTTCGAAATGGATCTGGGAGCAGGAGGATACTTTAGTGGATGCACAGGTCCAAGAAGAAGAAAATAATGGGTTTCTTTGAGTAAGAGGGTAAAAATGTAATTTATTAACTTAATCAACGTTAAAATTATAAAATTATAATTTAATTGTTTAAATGGATAAATTTTAGTATTTTGAACTTTTGAAAGGATATTGACGTAATTTTGATTTTTGTAAGGATATTGATGTAATTGCTTACTTTTACAAGGATATAGATGAAATTCTCTCTTTTAAGGAACAACATATCTTGCAAACGGTAAATCTTCAAGCTACGAAAAATACACAATCGCGACGAGAATTAAATCATCTTTCAAAATTTCATAATAAAATCCCACGGGATTCGTAAAAAAATCACTTGTGATTTGTTAAATTTTAAAAATCACAAGTGATTTGTAAAAATGAGTAAATCACTGTTTTTGAGTTTTATACTTTTATGTCACAGCTTTGTAAAGGTAGATGTTTTTTGGAAAATGATAGATGGACCTAACTAAATAGGCCTAAAAGGGGACCTAACGCATTAATGATTTATACATTTATGCAATGTACAAGTCATTCAATGCATTAGGTCACCTTCTAGGCCTATTTAGTTAGGTCTATATATTACAATTCATGTTTTTTATATGATTGTTGAAATGAACTCTTGGAATCTCTTTATTAAAAAGTTGTATGTTGTTATATAGAATCGCATGTGATTCTCTCTGATCCCTTGGGATTCATATAGAATCCCATATGTTCCATAAAGATACTCGACGAGTATCTTTTATGTGATTAATATAGAATCCCATGAGATTCTGTATGAATCACATGTGTAATATTTATGAATTACAAGTGATTCATCAAAGAATCTCATAGGATTCTGTATGGATCACATGAGATTCTATATGAATCAGAAGGGATCAGAAAGAATCACATGAGATTCTGTATAAATCTCATGGGATTTTCATTTTGCTTTATATAAATTGGAAGAAAAAAATCACTTGAGATTCTATTTTTGTTGTGTAATGTTATGATAAAAATTCTTGTTCACTTTGAATATATCTTGTTTACTTTGAATATATAATGTTTGTTACTTATATTCTGTTTGATCACATAGATAATAATATGTATAAATCCCATGGGATTCTGTATAAATCCAATGGGATTCTGTATGAATCACAAAGGATTCGTCATAAGAATCACTAGACTAGATACAACAAACACGTCTCAAAAAATTCACCACTACAACTTTTAAAACCAAAAATCAAGAACTCATATCATTTACCATCTTTTTCATCTCACTCTAAAATTCACCACTACCACATCACCTAATATTATTTTAATTCAAAGTGGTGATAGTTTATACATTTAAGTATTGAATAAATTCTAAAGACAAGAGACCTTTTGTAACTTAAACTCTTGCGTATAAATGAAGGAAGTCAAATACTTACCAAACTTCACTTCTGTTAATACAAATATCGCCTAAAAACGTTATTTATATTTTAACGATCTTTGCTAAGTTTTGTTAATGACAAGGTATAAACTTTAGCTTGTAATAAAACATCACTTTAGTTTCTAAGTCTTATATAACTAAGCTTTGCATTTATATTTAAACATGAACTTGTTTTATAATTATCTAAATGAAAGCTTTATAAATAGTTTTTCATAAATGTATTTTATGTTTAAACTTGACAAGAATCAATGCATGTAGTCTAGCTAAGTTAATGTGACTTATGTATTGTCACATCAAGTATTGAAGTCTTGCATGTGCTATGTGTTAACATGTAGTCTAGCTTTGAAATGATGTGACTTAGGTCTTTTAATAAGAGTTGTCACATCAAGCATTCAAGTATGCATGTGCTATGTGTAGTCTTGTTTACACCTCTTTGGTAGAGTTGCACATAAATGTCATCTTGCTTGCACACTTGGTATTAGTACTTGTTAGCATTTACTTGCTATGTCATCCTAACATGTTCTAGCTTGTATTGTCACAACATGCTCATAACTAGCTTGTGTCTTTATGCAATTTAAGTGAAGATTGTGTGTTTGACTTGCCATGAGCTTTAAGTTAAGTTTAAGTAGCATGTAGGATTAATGTGACATTGTATGCATAGAGTCTTGCATGATTTGAATGTGTTGTGTCACATCATGTGTAATAAGTTCATGCATATTCATTAGTTACATTGTGTGAAATGAGTCTTGCCATCATTTGAATATATTTGTGTCATGTCACATCTTATTAATGAACATGGTTTATTGCATTGTGTGTTTGACCTTCTTTGGCATTTACACTTGCATGGAAGAACTCTTCATGAAGTCAATGTATGCCTATGTGATGTGACTTGACATAGTTTTGTAGGGATTTACTTTGTGTGCAAGGTTGGACTTCATCAGACCTGGCGGAACCCTGGAGTATAACGGGCGGAACCCTTGTGAAGGTTCCGCCGGGTCCGCCAGAGCTGACATTTTATGCAGTATAAATAGAAGTCAACTTGCAAGAAAATTCTTATCACTTTGAGCCAAATAATCCACATATCCTCTCAACTAACCCAGGAACATTTTGACTTGTGTGATTATCTTATGTAGCAAGAAGTCCACAAGATCAATGAAGAAGTTACAAGTTTCAACAAGAAGTTGCAAGACTTGTTAACTTAGTCTAGTATAAGCTTTGGTAGTTTATACTTCATATGTATTGTGTCAAGTGATCGGTTAGTATTTTAGGCCTCAAAATACGTAGTGTAATGGGAGTTGTTGTACCCTTGTAAAAGAACTAACGGGAGTGGTTGTACCCTTGGTAAAGAACTCGACATCTAGCCTTGTGTCGGTAAAAGGAATTAGGCGACGTTAGGTTGGTTCTACCTTGAACTAGAACCCGGTATTTAGCTTAGTACCGGATAAAGTGTAAGCGACGTGTGAAAGGTTTCTCCACCGAGAAGGAGTTTGTTGATAGTGCTTGAAACTCTCGAGTTGGACACTCGGGGCGTGGACGTAGGGCAAGGACAAGTGAGGTCCTTGTAGCCGAACCACGATAAACAATCGTGTTGTGGTTTGATCGTTCTATCTCTTTACTTGCATGCTTTATATATATTATGTTGTGTTCACATATTATCTTTGAGTTGGTCAAAGTATTTCCATTCATATAATAAAGCAAAACGTCAAGTATATCTTTGATTAAAACGGGTAATTTGTAAAAGATAATTAACGTAAAAAGCGGTAAACTATTCAACCCCCCTTCTAGTTTTCCACACGTTTATTTAACCCGTTTTGGAGGTTATAATAACTGCTATGCAGTTATAACCGAAATTCGGTTTCTTGGTCAATATGTATTCTCATTTTGGTTCTGGTTTCATAACAACAAAAAACATATTCGCTGTTCAAATCTGAGTTTTATCCGATTTGAGATTTCGATAGAACCATCGAAATACTTCGATCTGATAGTGTTTACACGACTCTCAGATTACTGTGATCCATATAATTTCTAACATGAGCGGGCCTTTAACATTGGCTGGTTGGATTGACTCGAAACCCCTTATTTCAATTTTTTAGATTAATATTTTGTGCGTTATATTTATTAGTTGACATTTGTATACTACTAGTTATTGTTTTGCATAAGACCCATTTGTATTACGTTAGGCCTAGCCTATACATTTTTGCTCTAGAATCATCATATGTAACACTATATACGGTTTTCGAGATGAATGCAAATCAAGGAATTCAAACTTTCCAACACGTTATCAAGCCGTTAAACAATTTTTCCCTTATTTTCCTCCACAATACTCGGATCCCCCCCCCCCAACCACTTTTCTGCCACACCTCCCTAAACCTAACAACACATTCGGCAATCATGGCCGGTGATGACAACACTCCTCCACCTACCTCAGCCGATAAACTAACCCCTTTTAGCATAACTAACAAGGTTACCGTTAAACTGAGCCTTGAAAAACACAACTACAATTCTCGGAGCTCTTTCTTCAAGATACATCTTAGTATCTCGATCTCAAATCTCACGTAGAAGTAGAAGCCTCGACCAGTGATCCTAATCCGGAGTGGTGTAAGCTTGATGATCTCATCAAGATGTGGATCCTTGGATCCTTATGTGACTCCCTTCAAGAACAAGTCGTCTCCACACCGGGTAATACAAAAGCTTTATGAGACCATCTACAAAATTTATTTCATGATAATAAGGATGCTAGGGAAATTAATCTTGACGATGAACTCCGTTCTATCAATATTGGAACGATGTCTATCAACGACTATTGTACCAAAATAAAGTCTATGGGGGATAGGCTTCAAAATCTTGGCTCTCCGGTTAGCGAAAAAATTTGGTTATTTATCCGATTAATGGGTTAGATTCACGTTTCAAAATAATACGTGACCGTGAACCTCTTCCAACATTTGAAACTACCCGGAACATGTTACTACTTGAGGATTCTACGTCGAATGAGCAAACCTACTCATCCACCACGTTTGATAATAGCTCGTCCACGCCTAGTATTCTTGTGGCTACTAATTCCTCGGGACCCAAAGGTACTTCTAATGCTCAATCTACTAAGTCTCGATCTTTACCACAGTTCTGTAATTATTTTAGTAAGGGGACATGCAAGTTTGGTGATCGACGCAAATTCATTCACGACCACCTGGGAATAACTTTGGTCAGTTTGGTCGTGGGTCTGGCACCTTCATAATGTTCTTGTAACCCCTAATATAATTAAATCTCATTTTTGCTCGTCAGTTTACTAGGGATGATAATTGTACAATTGAATTTGACGTTTTTGGTTTTTCTGTGAAGGATTTCTTGACTCGCCATATACTCCTTCGATGTGATAGTTCGGGTGATTTCTATCCACGTGGCATCAACGTCTCGGTCATCCCGGTATGATCTAAATCTGACATGTTCAATAAGTTTTTACATTTTCGTAATTATGTTAAAAATCAATTTAAATGCAAAATCAGGATTTCCAATGTAATCATCGTGGCGAGTTCAATAATTACAGCCTGTAGGATAATAGGGTAAATCGTGTATATTATGAATCATAAAGTGTGGTATATAAATACCCATACAAGAATGTTCTAGACTCGGGCCTTAGCCCATACGAATATTACATGGACTCAAACACTTAATAGATAAACATACGACTAACACTCCCCCGTAGTTGGAGCGGTAGGACACCGGACACTCAAACTGGTCCTAAACTCCTGAAACAAAGCATATGGTAAACCCTTGGTAAAAATATCTGCATACTGATAACGTGATGGCACATGAAGCACTCTAACCTGACCAGCAGCAACCAAATCCCGTACAAAATGAATATCAATCTCTATATGCTTCATACGTTGATGCTGAACCGGATTAGAAGATAAATAAACAGCACTAACATTATCACAGTAGACTAGCGTAGCAGAAGACAAAGGTGTGTGCAACTCACGTAAAAGATTCCGCAACCAATAAGTCTCAGCAACAGCATTGGCAACCCCACGATAGTCTGCCTCAGCACTGGAACGAGAAAGCATCGGTTGGCGCTTAGAGGACCAGGAGAGGAGATTGTTGCCCAGAAAAACACAATAGTCTGAAGTTGATCTCCGAGTAGTAGGACAGCCAGCCCAATCAGCATCAGAATAAGCAACCAATGAAGAAGTAGAGGAGGAAAACAACTGCAAACCATAGTCTAACGTACCCCGAACATACCGCAAAATATGCTTGAGAGCATTGAAATGAGGCTCTCGAGGATCATGCATATATAAAAAAACCTGCTGCACGGCATAGGAAATATCAGGTCTAGTAAAGGTAAGATACTGCAAAGAACCAGCAAGACTCCGATATAACTTAGGATCAGAAACCGGATTACCATCATCACCCAATTTAGACTCTGTGTCAACAAGAGTCCGAGAAGAGTTACAATTGACCATATGTGCACGTTCCAATACCTCCATAGCATACTTACGCTGTGACAGAAACATCCCAGAAGAGTCACGCGTAACTTAAACACCCAAAAAATAATTAAGAGCACCCAAATCTATCATAGCAAACTCCTTATGTAAAGAAGCAATGATCTGTTGTAATAAACTATCAGACGAAGCAGTGAGCACAATATCATCCACATAGAGTAACAAAAATGCAGTATCATCATCCTGTTTATAAACAAATAAATAGGAGTCACAACGACTAGGAGAAAAGCCAACAGTAGTGATGTAGTTAGCAAAGCGTTGAAACCATGCCCGAGGAGCCTGCTTAAGACTATACAGCGAACGCTGCAATAAACATACATAATCAGGATGAACAGGATCACGAAATCCAGGTGGCTGATACATATAAACTGTTTCAGCCAAATCCCCATGTAAAAAAGCATTCTTGACATCCAGCTGATGAACCGGCCAATGTCGAGAAATAGCTAAACTAAGAACTGTCCGAATAGTACTGGGTTTGACAACCGGACTAAACGTCTCATCAACATCAACACCCTCTATCTGATTACTACCATTCGCAACAAGACGAGCCTTTTAGCGACTGAGAGTCCCATCCGCTAAATACTTGTGATGAAACAACCACATACTACGAATAATATTCGCATCGGGGGGTTTTGGTACAAGAGTCCAAGTTTTGTTTTTAATAATTGCATCATGCTCATCACACATAGCATTTTGCCAATTGGGTTCACGAAACGCATCACTAGGAGACCGAGGTAAAGGAGAAATCGTAGACACATGACCAGCATAACGAGGATTGGGATGAGTAATCCCGACACGAGCACGTGTGACCATAGGGTGAACTAAACCGGTGGGTTGTGGAATTGGAGGATCAGGTGTGGGTGGCGTTTGAGGCATTTGTGGCGTTTGTGGAGTTGGTGTAGGTGCAGGAGATGGACTGAGAGGCTCAATAGGTGTAGGAGCGGTAGATGTAGTGGTGGGAGATAATCTTAGAATATTAGAAATGACATTAGATGATTCATCCAAAAATTCATAAGAAGAACTGGCAGTAGGAGTGGTGGTAGGGGATGTCTTTGTGGCAAACGGGAAAACAGTCTCATCAAAGGTAACATGTCGTGAAAGAATAATTTTATTGGTGTTCAAATCTAAACAACGATAACCACGATGATTGGTGGCATGACCTAAGAAAAGTGAAGGGGTGGCCCGTGCACCAAGTTTGTTATTAGTATCGATGTGAGGATAACAAAGACACCCAAAGGTACGCAAAAGACTATAGTCAGGTTGTAAACCAAAAAGGCGAGTAAAGGGGACTTTATTGTCAATGGCACGTGATGGTAAGATATTTAAAAGATAAACAGCCATATTAAGAGCCTCAGTCCAATAATTAGGAGGAAGATTTGCTTGAAATAACAAGGTGCGGATAAGGTTATTGATAGTTCTANATAATATTCGCATCGGAGGGTTTTGGTACAAGAGTCCAAGTTTTGTTTTTAATAAGTGCATCATGCTCATCACACATAGCATTTTGCCAATTGGGTTCACGAAACGCATCACTAGGAGACCGAGGTAAAGGAGAAATCGTAGACACATGACCAGCATAACGAGGATTGGGACGAGTAATCCCGACACGAGCACGTGTAACCATAGGGTGAATTGAACCGGTGGGCTGTGGAATTGGAGGATCAGGTGTGGGTGGCGTTTGAGGCATTTGTGGCGTTTGTGGAGTTGGTGTAGGTGCAGGAGATGGACTGAGAGGCTCAACAGGTGTAGGAGCGGTAGGTGTAGTGGTGGGAGATAATCTTAGAATATTAGAAATGACATTAGATGAGTCATCCAAAAATTCATAAGAAGAACTGGCAGTGGGAGTGGTGGTAGGGGATGTCTTTGTGGCAAACGGGAAAACAGTCTCATCAAAGGTAACATGTCGTGAAAGAATAATTTTATTGGTGTTCAAATCTAAACAACGATAACCACGATGATTGGTGGCATGACCTAAGAAAAGTGAAGGGGTGGCCCGTGCACCAAGTTTGTTATTAGTATCGATGTGAGGATAACAAAGACACCCAAAGGTATGCAAAAGACTATAGTCAGGTTGTAAACCAAATAGGCGAGTAAAGGGGACTTTATTGTCAATGGCACGTGATGGTAAGATATTTAAAAGATAAACAGCCATATTAAGAGCCTCAGTCCAATAATTAGGAGGAAGATTTGCTTGAAATAACAAGGTGCGGATAAGGTTATTGATAGTTCTAATCATCCTTTTGGATTTCCCGTTTTGTTGAGAAGTGCGAGGACAAGAAAATCTAAATTGAATCCCATTTTGTGAAAAGAGCTTATGAAAGGCTTGGTTATCAAATTCCCCGCCATGGTCACACT
>LBNU01035366.1:118344-136366 GCA_014162995.1 Artemisia annua
ATTAAGAGCCTCAGTCCAATAATTAGGAGGAAGATTTGCTTGAAATAACAAGGTGCGGATAAGGTTATTGATAGTTCTAATCATCCTTTCGGATTTCCCGTTTTGTTGAGAAGTGCGAGGACAAGAAAATCTAAATTGAATCCCATTTTGTGAAAAGAGCTTATGAAAGGCTTGGTTATCAAATTCCCCACCATGGTCACACTGAAAAGACTTAATTTCACATTTAAATTGAGTACGAACAAAGCTACGAAACAAAGTAAATTTAGACAAAACGTCAGATTTATTAAATAAAGGATAAACCCAAACAAACTGAGAATAATGATCCAAAAACAAGACATAATATTTGAAACCAGAAAGACTCGGAATTGGGGAAGTCCACAAGTCCGAGTGTACAATATCAAATGACGAATGAACCAACTATGAGAACTAACAAATGGAAGTTTCACGTGTTTGCCAAGCTGACAAGCATGAAAAAGAACGGGAGACTTCTCTTTATTACATGAAATAGAACTACTTGAACGGACACGACGTAGCACTTCACTTCCCGGATGTCCAAGACGTTGATGCCACGTATACTGACTCGCTAGAAAAGCATGCGGAATGGTGGAAGGTTGAGTGACTGGATAAAGATATCCATTGCTATCACAGCGGAGCAGCACCCGACGCGTTTGAAACTCCTTAACAGAAAAACCAAAAGGGTCAAACTCAACTGTACAATAATTATCGCGAACAAATTGACGAACAGAGATCAAATTTTTGACAATATTTGGAGTAATTAAAACATTATTTAAATGAAGGGGACGCGTAGGAGTTGACAAAATGCTATGGCCAGAGTTGATGACAGGAATAGAATGCCCATCACCAACCGCAACAGAGGGATAAATGCACGAATTAAAAACATCATTTAGACACTTAACCGAATCATTAAGATGAGAGGACGCACCTGTATCCATATTCCAGTTACCGGGGTTAGGTTCCTAAAGAGTGTCAGTAGTGAAAGCATGAGGTAAAATAGTTTCTTGACCACCCAGGTGAGAACCCCCTGGTTGTGAACAAGGTAAACTATTCTGACCCTGTGAACCCCTTGTCAGATTATACGAACCTCCTGTAGAAGAGCCCACAGGCTGCGTTGAACCCACTGGTACACAAGTCGGACCCTGCTGTTGAACCCCTGGTACGAACCCCCTGAACCATGAAACTGAACCACCGACGGTGAACCCCCACAAGGCTGACCCTACTGCTGAACTCCCTGGTACGAACCCCCTGAACAATGAAACTGAGGCCCCCAACTGTGGTGTTGAACCTGCTCCCATGAACTGACCCCCTGCATATAATAACCATTT
The DNA here is from genome assembly GCA_014162995.1 of Artemisia annua. NCBI lineage: Eukaryota > Viridiplantae > Streptophyta > Magnoliopsida > Asterales > Asteraceae > Artemisia > Artemisia annua. The sequence goes on from LBNU01035366.1 coordinate 119,688, forward strand.
GCAACACCTGGACCCCCTGCATATTATTGGGCTGAGCAGACATGTATTGAGCCGAATTCCCAAATCCTGGCCGATCACTAGTACTTGTCACCTGTGAACTAGCATTAGACAATTGGGTATTGCCTCCATGCACAGTACCCTGAATACCCATCTTAGCTAAAAGGTTTTGAAGAGTCACGAAATCATTTGAGGACAAATTGTTGCACATAGAAGGAGTAGCAGTAGAAGGCCGTTTAGAAGGATTATTGTGAATACCATCATGAAGAAACTTACAATGCACACCAAACCGACAAAAACCTTGAGCAAAAAGGAAACAAGGTTTGTTTACCTTTTCATTAGGATTATTAGGACGCCTCATATTCGAATTCGAATTAGCCAGTAAAACCATTGGTGATGAAGAGCTAGAATCAACAATAGTGTCTAGTCCACGAGTCTTTAAACGCATCTCCTCCGTTGTAAGCATGGACCTCACCGTTTTAAGATCCGGAAAAACTTCACGATGAGCAATGATAGTTGAAACACTATCATACTTCGCGGGTAACCCTTCTAAAGCAAAAGTAACAATGTCATCATTGCTAATAGGAGAACCCAAACTTGATAATATAGTAGCCATGTTTTCAATCTTTCGGAAGTAAGCATCAATACTTAAATCCCCAAGTTTGATAGTACGGAGTTCGGCCTTCAATGCAATAGAGCGAGAGTGCTTATTGTCATTGAAGATTGAAGCAAGCATGTCCCATGCCTCCTTGGCCGTTTGAGGATCCTCATTAACAAGACGTTGTTGGAGCGTCAGAGACAAAGTGATGAAAATCCAAGAAAGAACAATGGTGTCAATTTTTAACCATTCGGCATCGGGAGGTGAGGGTGGAGCACTTGACGTTGCATCGTCCGGAGACTTGCCTAGTAGATGATCCAATATGGAGTACCCTTTGCAAATATGTTTCAGAAAATAAATCCACGAGGAGTAGTTCATCTCCTCAACATCTAACTTGACCGGAACAAGGGTTGGGATATTATTGATGGTCATGAGTTTGTCAGAAAGTAGAATAACAGGTGGTGGGGGATTAGAACCAGTCATATTGATGGTAGTTGAGTGAGTCGAACTTTGTATTTTTTTTTGTGTATGTAATAGTAACGAGGGTTGTAGTTTTAATGAAACAGGAACGTGATCAAGGGTTAGGGTGTGGAATGAAACAGTAACGTGAAAAGGGTAGAATTAGGGCTTGTTTTAGAGAAGGAAACAAAAGCAGTAACGTGAGCTAGGGAAGCCGTAGCACCAAACGAATCAAACAAAACATTTTGTCGACTGGTTTATCAAACACAAAACCAACGATCGACTTGTATACCAATAGCAGGCGACTAGTGATCAAACAAACACCAACGATCAACCTGAGAACCAATGATTTTTATTTATTTTTTTTCAAGTATCCAGACGACACTTGAAAAGTGTCACAAAACTGTTGCAAAAACTGTCACTGGCTGTCCTTAAACTGTCGCTAAACTGATTGGTGACACTTTTTCTATTACTGATCTGTCGCTAAACTGTCACTAAGCAAGCAGAAAAATTTAGGGTTTATGTGGATCGAATTTTGGCTGTGATACCATGTAGGATAATCGGGTAAATCGTGTATATTATAAAACATAAAGTGTGGTATATAAATACCCATACAAGAATGTTCTAGACTCGGGCCTTAGCCCATACGAATATTACATGGACTCAAACACTTAATAGATAAACATACGACTAACACAGCCTCTACACTATTTGCTAAACATGGTATTCAACTTAGATTTTCTTGCCCAAAAATCTCTCAACAAAATGGCAAGGCGGAACAATGATACGCACCATAAATAATGTCCTTCGTACGCTCCTCTTTCAAGCACATCTACCCCTTCCTTTTGGTTCGAGGCTCTTCATATGGCCACTTACCTTCTTTACCTTCTCCCTTCAACCGCCATTAACAACGAAATCCCCTTCACAAGACTCTTTCTAAAAGAACCAGACTATTCCTCTTTACGCATTTTTGGGTGCCTTTGTTACCCTCACCTTCACTCACCTCACAAACTTGCACCACGCACCACCCTATGTATTTTCATGGGTTTCCCAGCCTATTACCGTCGTTTTCGTTGCCTAGACCTTAAAACAAACAAAATCTTTATTCTCGACACGTCACTTTCGATGAAACCCAATTCTCATACCGATCCATGACTCTCACTACTCCTCCTTCGTACACCTTTTTGGAGCCCGTACCACCTCCTCTCCTTAGCCACATTTTACATAAGGTTCAACCACCCATTTTGACAATTGTTGTTTTGGTGCTTAGGAAACAAACACTGTAAAGAGGAACTGATTAAAAGAAAAAAGAAAAAAAAGTTATCTAAATTTATACATTTGAGCACAAATATTAATTAGTTGCATGTAAAACGAATGTTAATAATAACTGAATAATACTCCGTAACATAAATGAAACCTGACTTAGAGATTTCATCACTGCGTGAAGCACGGGTATTTTTAACCTTGTTTTCACTTTTTTATTAGTGGTTATATTATTACTTTAGTTTTTAAAGGTTGTTAGATGATTTATTATTATTATTATTATTATTATTATTATTATTATTATTATTATTATTATTATTATTATTATTATTATTATTATTATTATTATTATTATTTCTTTGAATGACTAATTGCAACCTTACTTTGTATTGTATTTTGAATATTAAGCTTGTCCTTTTAATCTATTTTGTGTTACTTTCTTCTAGCAAAATAACTTCATAAAAATGTGAACGCTAAGCATCAAAGGTTGTGATTATTGTCTAACATAAACTAATGTTGAGTTTTGCAAGAAAATTATTGAACTTTTATACAAGTGTTAAATAACTGAAGTCAATGTTTAGGTGTCCTTATCTCTTTTTCTTTTTTAATTTACTACAGCTTGCAAGCAACTTCTATGATTTAAGCAACATAAAATGTAGAGGAAATTCTTTAAATAGACCAAAAGTACACAAGTACTCACCCTAGCTACCCCAAAAATTCTCACTTTCTTCATATACCCCAAGGGCGACTATCTACCAAAAAATCTTGGCAACTAACCTAGAATTGTGACACGTGTCACTTTTGGTGTCCCCACTATGTACTTGCATAGTACAACTTTACCTACTAATTTCTTGCTAAAATTACTAATATACCCTCGCTGACTCATTTTCTCTCTCATTACACCAGTCCAGATCTGTCACTCTCTCTCTCTCTCATTACACCCTCATTCACTCACTCCCTATCTCTCTCTCATTACACAAAATCATTTACCCAAAACCAAAACCCAGATAAATACACCCTCAAAAATACATAAATGATTAATCAGAAATCAAAAATAACCACATAAAAAGATGAAAACCATCGCTCCGGCGTTATAACCACATAAACGAGTCGAAGCGACAAAAAAATACCCATCTCCACATAAAAAAAATACCATACGGCGTCTGATGATGAAACATCTCATCAAAAGTTGATCTACTCGAAGCGAATCCGAGTTGATCTACTCGAATCTCTAGAAGATTCGGACGAGTTAAACTCAGTGAGTCAAGACCTCGACTCGAATCTCTAAAAGTTGAGTTCGGCGAGTCACGGATGAAATATATAGATCTACATATAGAAGGAGGTGAGATGTATATGCTGGTGGTGGCGGTGTATGGTGGTGATGGGTGGTGTGACCGGAAAATGGCTAATTGCAATCTACATATATGGTGGTGATGGGTGGTGGCGGTCGGTTAAGGTGTTGGTGATGGGGTGGGTGACGGCTAACAAGAGAGAGGGAGGAAGAAGTAACCCTAGATTGGTTATTAAGGTGTATTTATATACCCAAGTTTAATATATAGATCTGCATATATAAATAGGGGTCTTCTTTGTTTACTTGTAATAAAATGTACTGTTATAACATATGATTTTTTTTATGGTGCGTAACTGATGTTTGTGCCTATCTTTGCAATTGTTCATTTACCATATTTGTACTTGTTGTTTATTCATCAATTGAGTGGTGGTCGGAGTGGGTGGTGGTGGCCGGAGTGGGTGGCGGTGGGTGGTTGTTAGAAGGGAACATAATAATCAAAATGTACAAGTTTAGAAGCAATAAGTACAAAAATAAATGTGAGGGTATATTAGTAATTTACTTTTTAAAAGACAAAATAGCAAAAGTCGCCCAAGAAAGTGGGTCCAGTTGCCCAAGAAATAAGTGGGGTTAGTTGTACTTTGCAAGTACAAAGTGGGGACACAAAAGGGACACATGTCAAGATTCTGTGAGAGTTGCCCAAGAATTTTTGTGGGAGAGTCGCCCTTGGGGTATTTGGGAAAGATGGAAAATTTTGGGGCATATGAGGTACACACATGTGTACCTTTGGGGTATTTGAAGAATTTCCTCTAAAATGTATACATGGAGGCTGGAAGACTGGAAATAAATAATAGCATAAGTACACATTTTTTCATTTTTATAATCATTATTTTTGTACATCATCTTCTGACCCTTTAAGAAAATGTGAAGTCACTAGCGGTGACGAAACTATGGGATCTCGTGGTGTCAACAAACCTCGGTGAAATTTTTATTCGTAATGCTAATTTTCGTTAAAATAATAAAATTTTTTAAATGCATTTGGTCCGAAAGATTTGCTAGTATGTAAAAAGTAAACCTAATTCTTGTAAAAACCAATTATTGCGGGTAAAATCGCATATCTTTTAATCTTTTCCTATTATAATAAAGCATAGAAATTTTTTTGCATCAGATCATTTTATTTCCTAACTAGCAGGGTACCCGTGCGTTGGAGCGGCGGGTACCCTGAAACAAAAATTGTCGATTAATTATGTATTTTAGTTTATTATGTTCTTGTTCTTTATGACAATAAATTTACGTATGTCAAGAATTTCGTATAGCCCGTGCCCGTTCAGGCTCGAACCCGTTGCTCGTGCCTGTTCGGGCTTGATCCTGTTTGGTCCGCACCCGTTCGGGCTCAAGCCCATTTGGCCCATTGCCCGTTCGGGCTTGAATATTTATATAATGTGCTTTATTATTTGTAGTAGTGAAATTTAATGTAGGAACTGTGTTTAATTTGGTTGTACAATATGCTTTATTAATGTACAATATACTTGAATATTTGTATAATGTGCTTTATTAAAATAGGATTGTAAGGAAACAATGATGCATAAAAAGTATAGACTGGACATAGTCTAGTTGCGGTTGAATTAATTGAAAGTGTCACGACGTACGCGGATAACTTCCGACGAAGTTAATTATTAAAAATAGAATAATTAAATAATAAAAATAGTAAAATAAATGACATGAAATTTTTGAAATGTCACAGCACGTACCCCTTAAGAGAGCTCCGTCTCGGAGCTAAACTCGCTTTATCTCCTGACGGTTCACTTGAGAAAAGATAAGGATACTTGTAAGGAATGAAGTCTAGAATAACTAACGACTCGGTTCGATTCTCGTCGTCTAAGGAGAATTTTAAACTATTCTTTCTTGATAAAAATGGTGTTCATAATAGAGATAAAATAGGTTCAAGAATCATTTTGGTTGTTTTAAAGATTTTTGGGATGGATGCATGTATAAAAACCATGCTGAAACTCGGGTTTATGGTTGTGATTGTAGAAGGTCTATTTTCAAATCTTTAGAAATCATTAGTTGAAACGAAGTTTAAATCAGTCATATCCTTAAGACGTGATTAAAATATGATGTATAAAACATGTAATTTGAAAGATAGGGCATGGTGTCATTATAAATATTAGTTATGATTTTTACAAAAGATGGTGGTTAGAACTGACTCTTTAACTTAAAAAGGTCATTTTGGTAATTTAAACACTTGTGAAATATTTGTAAAATTTTCATAAAGATGCATAAAATTTTTATAGAAGCCCAAGGAGGTGCTTAATGCATTTTGTGCTCGGGATTTTGACAAATAACAAGATAGCAACGAAGATAGAACAAGTGATAGAAATCACCTAATGTGTAAGCAATGGTGTGAGGGAACGAATTGAATGTCGTGAGGGTCCTTAAAGGAAAGGATAGAATAAAAGTGTTGGCGATAAGACAATAGGAAGCAAGGAATTTATCAAGTCGTCAATTCGTGGAAGCAATAGTACATTACTATTAGCTTATGAAGCTCGCGGCGGTCGATACAAAATCGGAAAAATCCACATAACAAATTACGAGTCGAGAGGAGTTCATAGCCCAGAGAATGATTCGTACACACGCTATGGTGGATACACATAAGCCCACTCATTCATAACTCGTCACTTACATAAAGAGGCATCCCAATCCATGTAAGTGAAGATTTATGAATTTATGGTTCGGCGGTTTATAATTTTCTTATTCAAATAAAGAAGCGTCCCAATTCATTTCAATAAGACGATTATAAATCATCCTACTTAAGTATGTCCGTCACAAAAAAAATACACAACAAGATCAAGTGCTACAATAAATAAAAGGATGCCTAATTAACGATATGATTCATCAAAATCATAAGAAGAAGTAACGAGAATAATAATATGACATTAGTCAATCGCATTCCCAAAGGTAAGTGCCAAAGGATAGCACGATCCGGGATGACAAGTTAAGGTTGTACTCCCATCAATTGGAATATTTCAAAAGAATGGATAATGAAAACAACATATGCGATTCAAAGGCATAAGAAGAATATTCACACTCAGAGTTGAACAATAAAATAACTAGCGAAATTGACAAAGACACCAAATGTCAATATCATCAAAAGGAAATAAAGTAAAGTAGCGAAAATGTTTTAGAGATCACTGCATCGCTCATAAAATGTTAAAGTAAACGAACTCATTTAATACATATCATAGTACTACACACATGTATAAGAATTTGAGAAGAGAGTAACACATATATGAACGGGTATCCTTATACAATACTAGTATCGACGTTCGAGGGAGAAAATAAGAAAACAGAAAGTACACAATAATCGGAGTGGTCAGCTTATATATATAATCCACTGATATAAAGTAAATAGTATGACATCATAAGATTGGCGTGAGAGAGCGAAATCATGACTAGGGGATATACTCATTATTCATCTAATAGAAGTATGGATGCAAAATAGAGCATTGATGAGACGAAAAGTGTACCCGTTTTAGGGGGTCATTTAAGCCCTAATTCGAGTAAATGTGATCAAATATTGCCCTAAATCGTTCCTTTTGTCATTTTAGGTACTCTTGAGAAGAATTCTGGAAAAATGCTAATTTGGACGTTTTTGGAGCATAAAAGTGAAGAAAATGACAAAGTCTCAAAAGAAGCTGGAAAACCTTCCTGACGGCGTCAGAGTCACAAGGTGACGCCGTCAGCCAACATTGACAAAGGAGTAAAGTCAGATTACACTAGACGCCCTATGAAGAAAACAAGATGTTTACACCTGACGGCGTCAGGTGTTAGAGAAAGTAGGCCGTCAGGTGTAATGCTAAAGAGTGACGGCCCAGAGCACATTTACAAGTGACGGCGTCAGAAGTAGATCTAGGCCATCCGAGAACCCTAATGACGGCGAGCTAACGGCGTCAGAACCCATAACCTGACGCCGTCAGAGTGTAAAATCTATATATACTTTTCTATTTTTCATTCATTAGTGTGGAACTTTTGGTACAAGTTTGGGAAAAACCCTAAAGACGAATTTGGCTGTATTTTCAAGGGTTTTTCACCCTTGAATCCTTCATGTTCAATTAAAGATAAGTCCTCACTTAAATTAATCAATATGTCTATGTGTTGGTTAATTATATCTTATGCTTGTCTTTCAATTAACATGCTAGGCTAGATTTTTCTTGTGTTTGCTTAGATCTAATGAAACCTAACTATTAATTATTGGTTGATTGGTGTGTTATTACTTGTCTTGGATGAATGTTTCATCAATGTTAGGCTTAAGAAAACTGGCTAAACTCCTATATGGTAACATGCTTGAACGTCTTAAGAAACATGTAACTAATGCGTACTAGGTTATTAAGGTAGTATTTAACGCATGAGCCACTGTTTACAATCCCTATGATTGGGTGCTTTACGCATCGTTGTAGGAGGAGATAAGAGCTCATAGAATTGGGGAGATATGTACGCCACCCCATGAATTGTTAAGGAATACACCCGTCATCCACGCAAGTAATACATACACCAATTAACCGGTAAAAGATAGTTAGGGAGTAAGGAAATCTAAGTAAACACATTTGTCTCCATATAAGTTTTCACAACCACAATAGTTTAGTTATTTTATTTTTAATTGCAATTGTAGTTTTTGGGTTAGTTGACTAGCAACTAATTCCGCCCACTCCTCCAAAACCCGAGATTTTACTTGCTTTCTATAAAATATAAAAATACAAAAATAATCTTCCTTCACCCTTAGACCTTTTAGAGTAGTTTTTCTAACCTAACGAACACTATTCCCTGTGAGAGAACGATCAATCCCCCGTACTTACCATTACACTATACTACACCGACCAGGTATACTGCCTGGTGGGATTGCAAGCTTCTCAAGATCCCTTGAGAGGTAAAACCTGTTGCGTGGTCACAATCCCACGTCATCAAGTTTTTGGCGCCGCTGCCGGGGAATAGTTATTGTTTAGGTTGAAAATTTTTATTTTATTAGGTCTACTCACTAGATTCCTTTCTAGTGAGATTTTTATTTTATTTTTCTAGGATTTCTTTAGTATATCTTTTTCTTTGTGCCCTTCGTTTGTAAAACCCTTTTCATTTGTCACTATGGCGGATGAAATTCCATTTAGATCATTGACAATAGAGGAACAATTATATTTCACCAATAGATTTGTTTCTTACCATGAATTTTTGCGAACTCTTAGTAACATCCGTGAAGATTTGGGGGTAAAGTTAGATGGGTTTGATGAATTCTGTGCATGTGTGATTTCTATTAGACAATCATTATCAGGATCAATTCCTTTTAGTGAGACCCGTTGGATAAATTTTGTGGAAAGCTCCCTAACCATGGCCGATAAGTACGACGAATTGATGTATTTATATGAGCAAGATGACCTAGTTTCTAAGAACATGAACTTAGAATCAAACCAAGATTCTGAGATGGTTAGAGTTGAGCCACCTAAGTCCATGTCATGGTTAGGCCCTACCATAATACAAGATGAACACATAGGTGACATTGATGTGATGGAGGATTTAGCCGAACATGATCACAGTAATCAAAAAGACCTAGGTTTTATGATCGATGACGATGAATCTCAAGAAACACATGATGAATCTTTTGGGCAATTTGAATATAGCAGTCAAAATATTGAGGATGACCCTTATGATTCGGACATAGAAGTTGAGATGCCTAAGGAAGCACTTGAGATACTTGGGAAAATGTTAGGGTTAGACTCTACTAAAACCCATGATGAGGATATAGGTGATCTTGACACAAGGAATGATGAGGTTAGTAACATAAGCCCGCTAAGTACCTCACAAGTCCTGCCATCATCTGAGGCACACACACCGCTTATGATAAATAAAGGTAGAGTCAGGCTCGTGACTTAAACAAAAACAAGCGCTTCTTGAGAGGCAACCCAAGCTTTGTTTTGTGTGTTTTGTTTGTTTGTTTGTGTGTTTGATTTTATTTGCTTCCGTATGCATGTTTTATTTTTATTGTTATTGATTCATGCTTCAAACTAACTTGTGAAAATGCTTTATTTTGTTTTTAACTTCGTCTTAACTACATATAAAGGTATTTTGCAACAGCTAAGTGTAAGGGAAATCTAAATCGGTTTATAAGAACGAATGAACATGAATCATAACAATGTAAATTAACATACATATTAGTATTTGTTTGAGTCAAATGCTTGTATCGAGTCATAATGAATTTTTGCAGGAATTCCAGGAAGTAAGCTCTAGTTTTTCCAGAATTTTTCTGGAAACTTAACATGAGAATTCTGTCAGATCATTTCTGACGGCGTCAGGCAATAAGTTTCTGCAATTTTTGAAAGTTTTGTTTTTCTTCCGGAAATAAAAAATTTTGTTAATTCTCTAACTTATAATCTCCAGGAATTCTGCAAAAATATTCATTCCACAAGCATTATATCCTATTATAAATTATACCACCGATTTTATGCGAGGTTGGCCTTTATCTTTTTTTCAGGTTAACAGGTTATTTTGGACAAGAAGATGATTTATATTTTGGAAGGAAAGCTTTGAGCGTTCATCTTTCTTGGAAGAAGATCTAACCATGTTACCTCACTATCCACATCAAACGAATCAGGGGAGTATTTAATTTCATTCTTTCATTTTATTTACTTTTACATCTCCTATTTGAACATTGGGGACAATGTTCGGTTGAAGTGTAAGGGGGGTAAATGAAGGCACCTTAGAGAATACAATTGCGCTTGATTTTTGTTTGTTTGATAGTAAATTTGTAATAAAACCGAGAGAAATATTTGTTAGGGCAATTTTAGCGCCAATTTAAAATTTTTTACAACATTTAGAAGTGAGACTTTGGTCTTAATGAGCGTCTCATGGATAGGAAATTATATGACTAGCACAAAACCGTACCACTAAAAAATTTTCCACCCCAAATATGTGAGGTTCACCCCTAGAATTGGTAGGAAAAGCATCCATCTTTGATGCTATGATGTGAGTACCGGTAGCACTTAGATTCTAGAACTTGCGTTAGGACCATCTCAAATCCACAAGTGAGACTACATTCATGTAGTTAGATCTACTACATGATAAGAGGCATTAGGATTAACCCCTTGTTTTACACCCGTGTTTTTGTTATAATTACTTGACCAATGTAGCCAATGTACTTGACTAATAAAGTCAAGTAATTCTCCCAAACCCTTTGCGTTGTACCCATTTTTGGTACACGATACCCCTAGTACACCCCTCCGAGCCTATCTTTTCATTTCGACCTTTGAGCATCTTACTCAAAGTGAGAATTTGTTACACCCCACTTAAATGTACACCCAAATCGCCTTAGCCTACCTTGTATGCACTCACTTTTAGTGCATTATTGTGACAACATTTGTGTTAAACCCTTTGTTAATTATCTAATCGATTACATGGTTGTTAAGTCGAGTCATATCCTTGTACATATTGTTTTGGGACGATTGGGACTCATGGGTAAAGTACTAGTGTAATGGAGTAATGGGGAAGAACAACATTACTACCCCCATATGTGCTAAATATTTTAAAAGTACTTCAAGTTTTTCAATTATCTTAATTCGAGTCATTAGAATAGTAATTGTAAAGTTATGTAAAAGTTCAAGTGTAAGTGGAGAACCGAGGCCCCTATGATGTATTATTTTGGATGGTAGGGTAAGAATGTATGCAAANAAAAAAATTAGAAAAAGAAAAGTAGAAAAAACATACGGACTACCATCCCGTTTCTTTTACGTTTGTTTATGTTTTTGTTATTTTGTTTTTAGCTTAAGATTGAGTCGAGTCTTGGCTTAGCAACATTATATAGTGCATGTATTTGATCATGATAATTAACTCGCCACCATTAAAATACCCTTTATTCCAACCAAACCGTGTTTATCATATCCCTACACCTTACATTACAACCCTTTGGAAAGCCCTCTTTGATAGTTTATCTTAGGTGCTTACGCCTAGTGGAAGAGTAATTGATCCTCTCCCAAGCCTATGGTAATCTATTTGCTATGACAGGTAGTGAGAGATATTTTTCATTTTCATTTATGAGATATAATTCTATGACACTTGAGAGATGAGAGTATCCAAACACTATTTGTGGGGTGCTAGTGTATGATTTCCGTGCTTATTATTATTAGGGTCGAATGACGATTTGTTGTAATTACTTTTATATTTGTGTTTAATGACCCCTAACTCATATTTTGATTGGAATAAAAGCTTATTTGCTTGAAGGCAAGCAAATCTCAAGTGTAAGGGTATTTGATGAGACGAAAAGTGTACCCGTTTTAGGGGGTCATTTAAGCCATAATTCGAGTAAATGTGATCAAATATTGCCCTAAATCGTTCCTTTTGTCATTTTAGGTAAGAAGAATTCTGGAAAACATGCTAATTTGGACGTTTTTGGAGCATAAAAGTGAAGAAAACGACAAATTCTCAAAAGAAGCTGGAAAACCTTCCTGACGGCGTCAGAGTCACAAGGTGACGCCGTCAGCCAACATTGACAAAGGAGTAAAGTCAGATTACACTAGACTCCCTATGAAGAAAACAAGATGTTTACACCTGATGGCGTCAGGTGTTAGAGAAAGTAGGCCGTCAGGTGTAATGCTAAAGAGTGACGGCCCAGAGCACATTTACATGTGACGGCGTCAGAAGTAGATCTAGGCCATCCGAGAACCCTAATGACGGCGAGCTAACGGCGTCAGAACCCATAACCTGACGCCGTCAGAGTGTAAAATCTATATATACTTTTCTATTTTTCATTCATTAGTGTGGAACTTTTGGTAGAAGTTTGGGAAAAACCCTAAAGACGAATTTGGCTGTATTTTCAAAGGTTTTTCACCCTTGAATCCTTCATGTTCAATTAAAGATAAGTCCTCACTTAAATTAATCAATATGTCTATGTGTTGGTTAATTATATCTTATGTTTGTCTTTCAATTAACATGCTTGGCTAGATTTTTCTTGTGTTTGCTTAGATCTAATGAAACCTAACTATTAATTATTGGTTGATTGGTGTGTTGTTACTTGTCTTGGATGAATGTTTCATCAATGTTAGGCTTAAGAAAACTGGCTAAACTCCTATATGGTAACATGCTTGAACGTCTTAAGAAACATGTAACTAATGCGTACTAGGTTATTAAGGTAGTATTTAACGCATGAGCCATTGTTTATAATCCCTATGATTGGGTGCTTTACGCATCGTTGTAGGAGGAGATAAGAGCTCATAGAATTGGGGAGATATGTACGCCACCCCATGAATTGTTAAGGAATACACCCGTCATCCATGCAAGTAATACATGCACCAATTAACCGGTAAAAAATAGTTAGGGAGTAAGGAAATCTAAGTAAACACATTTGTCTCCATATAAGTTTTCACAACCACAATAGTTTAGTTATTTTATTTTTAATTGCAATTGTAGTTTTTGGGTTAGTTGACTAGCAAACTAATTCCGCCCACTCCTCCAAAACCCGAGATTTTACTTGCTTTCCATAAAATATAAAAATACAAAAATAATCTTCCTTCACCCTTAGACCTTTTAGAGTAGTTTTTCTAACCTAACGAACACTATTCCCTGTGAGAGAACGATCAATCCCCCGTACTTACCACTACACTATACTACACCGACCAGGTACACTGCCTGGTGAGATTGCAAGCTTCTCAAGATCCCTTGAGAGGTAAAACCTGTTGCGTGGTCGCAATCCCACGTCATCAAGCATATAAGTTACCTGGGAGCAAGCACGGGCGGATATCGAACAATGGCGAAAGACTTAAAAAAAAATTTGAAAAATCCGTTATAGTTTAGTTTTGGAAAAAGACCTAGTTCTCTATAAATACCATTCTGTGACACCCCCAAAATTACAACGCAGCGGAATACCAATTTGGGTGTCACTTCATAGTTCATTCACACAAGCTACATAAAACGACCTCAAAAAAGACGTTTAATAAAATGTCACATTCGATTTGATAAATCAGAGTATAAAGGTCCCAACAATTTCTATTTAAAACTTAAGTTACAAGAGTTAAAACATGACTCATATGTATATTATAAAGATAAAAAATTTATCAAATGTGTAGAAAACAAGTCCTTCAATATTTGATATCCACACGACTCCGATTGCTCCCAATGCTCAGCTAGCAAAATGATACCTGAGAAAATACATGCTAAAAAGTCAACATAAAGTTGAGTGAATTCATAGAGTTTAATAAGTAATAAGCTGAATACAAGTAGTTTTTGGTATGCTAGACCTGATTACATGATTTATAGACATCTGACATTGAGTACTTCTTGCCTAAAGTCCCCTTCATGAGCCGTTAATTATTTGAGTAAACGCTAGTATTGTGAATATGCATATTTGGCTTGACGAGCCTGTCCGGGTGAGTAGCGCTCATTTGACAGTTGGTCAAACGGATACATAATATTGTGAATTTAGGGTAAATGACAAAGATTACCTCTTGTGTGGCATTATTAAATCTGTGTTAAGGTTCGGTTTCATGAGCTCAATGCTATAAATCTTATTTCCCGACTTGTATTTGTTACATGTCAACTTAATTATGGGCGTATAACAATGTAGCCCATCGTATTTTAAACGGAATAATATTTGTATTCATCGTAACACTGATGTTTTGTCAATACGATTCTCGATCATAAAGAAAAATAGTCGTGAAGTGTGGTGTTTAGGCTGTTTCTGCAGTTTCTGGGCAGTTTTCGGGAAAGTTTGGATGGTTATAAGTTACTCATTATTAATCCGTTTGACAAACGGCTGGACATTTTGAAAAGTAGGCCAGGAGAACTAACTTTTACTTAGAGTTATCATTTTTCCAGAACTGAGTCTATCAATGAGAAAAGTGGCTCCAAACATGGATACCTGGAACTGCAGTTTATACTTGTGAAATTTTGGTAAAAGCTAATGAAAAAGTGTGTCAAGTGTCGATTTTAAATCACGTGTATCTTGGTCGTCGTAGGTCCGTTTCTTATATTCTTTATATCATCGGTCTCGTGTTACAGTGAACTAATGTATTTTTAATATGTTGGGCTGTTTCGGTTACGTTTAACACGTCGTTTTAACTGTCGAAAATCGTGCATCAGCAAGTATATTTTCAGAAAATAGTTTTCGTCGTTAAACTTGTTTTTAGCATATCTTTTTCGTTATAAGCTCGTTTTTATCCATTCAAGCGGCCAAGGTTTCGTTTTTGAGTGTATTTCCTGATTCTTTAGTCCAAAATTACCCATAAACCCCTGATCTTTCCAGTATTTACAAAAATGGACAGCAACTTTTATATTGTTTCAAAAATGGTATATCTAGTTTATTTCTTGTTTCAATCCATTCCAATCAACACCAAAACCACTCTTAAACTACCATAAACCTTCTTAGGGTGTCATGGGTTCCTAAACATCACCACATCAAGCTACTTAATCAATAACCTCTTATAATTAATTTTTAGCTCATAATAATTATAAAAACATATAATTTTGCCAGGGTGAATAAACCCTTTTACCCAAAAAAATTATAAAAACATATATAGAGTGGTATAAATCACATATTCACTTGCATGAGATTATAAAATGATATGAACATTATGAAATCTTTGTAATATTATGAAAAATAGTTTAGGACACTTACTTGAATGATTAGAGAATTTTTAATGATAAAAACCTAATTACTTCTTGAGTTTTTATTTCAAAACTCTAAAAAGAAGTACTACAATACGTGAATAAACACTTGAACTTGAAAATGTGATGATTTCTTGTGTTTTCTTGCTTTGGTCGATCAGTACATAGAGAGGAGAGGAGTATACATTTTATTAAGTTTGCATGTAAAATGAAGTTATGTCGAGATATTGCTTATATATTAGTTAGTGGGATAATAAGGTCCAATGAGGAATTATTTGAGTGGGTTTTTGGGTGGGATTCGGCTGAAACAAGGGGAGGGGGAAATGGCTTATTTTATTTTGTGTATAATTTGTTAAGTTAGGTGTTATTTGGCGTATATTGTTAGTAGTTTTAGTATTTTCGGGTACGGGTTAACTAGAGATAAATTTGAACGGGACTAAATGTGATATAAGAAAGTCACAAAAATTATAAAAATATATTTTGTATAAGTATTTGGTGTTTGAATAATTGTTGTTTCATTATAAGAAAGTCACAAAAACTATAACGTTAACGATATACAATGAATAAATTCCCAAAATATTGAGTGAACTAACTTTATAATTTTTATAATATTATAATGAGTGTGAAAATATATTAGGACCATTGTGGGAAGTGTAAGATGTGTTTTGCTCCCGGTAATTAAAACGTGAAATTCTTAAGACGCGTATCATAGTACCGGGTAATAATAAATTACAAAACTTTCAAAAATATTAAAACTTGTTTTCATGATATATTTTAGAAATTTAGATGAGTGGTGAATTCGTTGGAGGGTTTAAACGATGTTAAAACCTTAAAACGTGAATTTAAATTGCGCAAAAATGTAAAAGGTGCAAGGTTTATGTAAAAAAAACTGAAAAAAAGTGAAAAGTGACTTTTAAAATAGGATTGTAAGGAAACAATGATGCATAAAAAGTGTAGACTGGACATAGTCTAGTTGCGGTTGAATTAATTGAACGTGTCACGACGTACGCGGATAACTTCCGACGAAGTTAATTATTAAAAATAGAATAGTTAAATAATAAAAATCTATAACTATATAATAAACGAAGGTTTTGTACAAGTCCCCTAAGCGCGCCACATTAAAAACACAATTAATATTCATACGTGTTCTTCCTTATTTAGATCGGATGTACAAGAGGTTTGATGCAGTGGTTGGTCACAATCAATTGGTGAAAGTCAGTATACAAGATGGGAAAGTAGTAAAGGGCAATAAATACAGGTCTCCATTATTTGATTCAGTTACAGAACTTATGAAACGATCCTCATCAATCATCAATCACTTCCTCCTTAAGTTTCGGTGTTTTTAGGGTTTGTATTTAAATCCGGTTGTAAAACTAATTTGATGTGTTCTTTTTGTTTAGGGTTTCGATGCAATTAATAATATATTTGGCTTTGATT
>LBNU01035366.1:136409-177982 GCA_014162995.1 Artemisia annua
GAGAGAGGAGAGAGAGAGAGAAGATGAGAGACGAGAAGGAGAGAGAGAAGAGAGAGGAGAGGAGAGAGAGAGAGAGAGACGGAGGAGAGAGGAGAGAGAGGAGGGGAGCAGGGAGGAGGTACTTTATGTGTTATTTGTTGGGATTTATACCTGTGTCTTAATTTGGACTGTGTTAGGGGCTGTTTAAGTTGGTTATGTCTTAAATGGGTTGTTACAAGAACTTATATATTAAATGGCTGTTACAAAACAATCTATACTATGATAACTATATAATAAACGAAGGTTTTGTACAAGTCCCCCTAAGCGCGCCACATTAAAAACACAATTAATATTCATACGTGTTCTTCCTTATTTAGATCGGATGTACAAGAGGTTTGATGCAGTGGTTGGTCACAATCAATTGGTGAAAGTCAGTATACAAGATGGGAAAGTAGTAAAGGGCAATAAATACAGGTCTCCATTATTTGATTCAGTTACAGAACTTATGAAACGATCCTCATCAATCATCAATCACTTCCTCCTTAAGTTTCGGTGTTTTTAGGGTTTGTATTTAAATCCGGTTGTAAAACTAATTTGATGTGTTCTTTTTGTTTAGGGTTTCGATGCAATTAATAATATATTTGGCTTTGATTAATTTCATTTCAATAAAAATGATAATTTTCTTTTTTGATTATGCAGGTTAAATGCAATCACCGCATCTAAACATTTGTAAGTATCAATTTATCTTCTTTTCTTTAGTTTGAAATTGTTTGTTGTATAAAACTAAGATTTCCAGGTTGTTTGTTTTGTTTTTTCTTCAAAGGTGGGACTTGAATGATAGCACTTATATGGTTCTTTAAAAGATGGTACTTCGCGTAGATCATTTGTAGTATTCTTCCTGGTAAGTCTGTTATTAATTCAAATTCATGATTATTTGATCTTTAGATTATCCTTTAGCATTATTTTGGAGTGCAAGTTATTCTGCACTTAATATGTTTGATGAAATGTCCCTGAAATAAAGCAAGCTCCAACAATGCTATTATGTTTTGATCTAATAAGCACTTTTGTGTTTTTGGGTAGAACTAAACAGCTAGACATTAGGTGATCAGCCAATCCGAACACTATTTTCCTCCACAATCAGAATGTGCCAATCACTTGAGAACAGCTTGTCAGCTTATTGCATTTTGATAGAGCATAAGAAAATTTAAACACTATCTAGCATTGTGTTTTGATACAGCTATAAACTAATAAGCACTTATGTTATGTAAAAAAGCAAATAATGTAATCCCAGACAACTACTTGTCTGTGTATCGTGTTCCTTTAGAAAATCCCAACCCTGTCCCGTGCTTTGTTTGGTTACACTTATATGCTTCGCTTATTGCAAAAGAGGATAAGCTGTTTGCAAAAAAGCAATCCAGACACCACCTTATTGGATTTTGGTTAACTAATTGACTTTTTAGGAAGTCAATGTGCTTTTGGCCTAATAAAATTGCTTGATTGTATCAGGAGAAGCTGGACAAGTGTGTAAATTTGAGCAACGGTAAGTTATCTTCATAATAGTTTTATTTGAGTTTTAAGTTTATGACCGCACGAAATAGAAAGACCAAACTTTTTAGATTGTGGTGCTGGAAAATGGAATCAACCTTTCATGTCATTTTAAAGGGTGTTCGGATGTGTCTTTTAAAGGGTTTAAGATACTACTGGAAGTTATATGTATATAGATTATTAAGAGGTTGTATAGGATTGGTTATTCTAACAGGTAGGATTATAGGAGTTTTGGTTTTTGTGGACGTTTGATATGTGTATAAATCAAGTGCGTTTGTTATGCGTTTGAGTTGAAAGTTAAGAATGTGGTAGGATTGGTTACAACTGCTTTAATTTTTGCAGGCAAAGTTACTGTTGACTGTGATTCTGGATGGACGGAGGGGTTAGGCGTGATCATGCCAAGACATTGTCCACAGCATGGCCATTGGGTATTAACTCGAGTGGCGCTCGCACAAATCATTTGCTATTAAATCGAGTGTGATTATTACTTTAATTGTAACAAACTCAATTGCTTATTCAATTATTGACGGATTATCTCATTATTTCTTTCATATATTAATCGAACATGTTTACGTTATTACTTTTCTTATCATCTCATTTTCTCTACTTCTTTAAAAAATAACCCGGTGTCAACGGGTCTATAAGCTAGTGGACTATATTCATATTAAATAGGTTGTTACAAAACAATGGACAATATGAATATTAAATGGCTGTTAAAGTCTATGGAATTAAGGACATTTAATTTCGATGTAATGTAATCTATCTATACTACATTATAAGCATTTGGGACATTATTAAAATAGAAGGCTTAAAAAATTATGATTCAACACTTGCTTATAATGGCAAAATTAATAAGTACATATATAATAGCATTGGTTGAAACACTTTAAAGCACTTTTTGTAGATATGTTTTTTAAAAATTAGAGTTAATTACTTAAATGGTCCTTGTGGTTTGTTGACTTTTACGGATCTTGTCCCTGTGCTTTTTTTTAGCGGGTTTGGTCTCTGTGCTTTTAGAATGTTACGGATCCTGTCCCTATTTCGACCCAACTTCAAACGATCGTTAAAAAGGACCTCAGTTGAATTAAATGGACTAACGTAAGGGCTAAACTTGCAGTTTAGGTGTTCACCTGTTTATTATTGTGATTGTTTTGTTGCCACTGATGAACCAGTTCGAAGTTACATCACTATATTAGTGAGTTGAGTTTTTAATCGTGTCGTATGTTAGTAAAATTAATCATGGATGTTTGGACATGCTCTATGATGTTAGCTTGGGTAATATAACAGAAAAACACCAAGTGCATATTTTGCTGATTTGGTTGTTGCTTTTAGTTGAGTCATACCAAGTATAGCTCCTTGCGAAAATACTTAGAAGGAAAATCGAGAAAATGTGGAAAACAGTTTAGTTTGATATTAAGTTGGAATTAGAAGAGTGTGTTAAGTATTTGTCGCTACGAGGAAACGAGAGTATGGTGTGATGCCGTTGGAACAAGGTAATGATTATGAGGAGCTTGAATTGGTGTTGAAGAAAATAGCGCCTCTAAATGGTCGTATTCTTCTTGTGTTTATGGGGGTGTTTGTATGTTCCTTTGAAAGTTATTACGGACACTAAACATGTAGACCGTAACAAGATTCTCTACTTTTCTTAGGCATTTAGGACATGATACTCATTGACTATAGCAGTTGGGTCGGTTAGGCATTTGTGTCCCTCTTCATATCAAAGTTACCATGTTTTCAGATAAATGTCTTTACAAAAATATAAGTGATCGATTGAGCACAAACTTTACTTATCTATATGCTTACTTACACGGGAACATTAACTAAATGGGCAATCGAATATGAAGGACCTGTTGGTGATGCTTTTAGACTTGCTCATCTTGATTAATCGTGGTGTGTGCATAACTGCAATTTTATACAAAGGTTCTAAATATCTATATTCGATCTAATTATATTTCCCTATGACATCTTTCTAATGAATAAAAAATGTAGCCATTTACCTTTCTAATGGTTGTCTGAAATACAGAGCCATCATGACAGCATGTGGGGACACAAATGATTACAGTTCAACTACCGACGCTAACGTAATTGATGCAAAGCTTAGAGGATGGTGTAAAAAATCATCCTCGACTAGAAAAGATGATTTCATCCATGGTGGCCTTCATGCCAGGTATATATTTAACAGAAAAAAGAAGGTATATAACTATTCGTAATTTGTCAATATTTTCGAATAATTTTACATATGCCTGGGTATTATATACAGAAAGCGCTTTGTTAAATCGAGCATAAATACCATGTTTATTCAATAAACTTTTGCTCGGTCAATGAAATAGGAGATCAAGTTTATCTTGAAAACCCACTGATAATTATCTATTGTCTACAATGACGGATTAGTTGAGTGATGAAGGTTAGTGAAACTTAGAGTTGGCAAAACGGACATATTCACCTGTTTATTATTGTGATTGTTTTGTTGCCACTGATGAACCAGTTCGAAGTTACATCACTATATTAGTGAGTTGAGTTTTTAATCGTGTCGTATGTTAGTAAAATTAATCATGGATGTTTGGACATGCTCTATGATGTTAGCTTGGGTAATATAACAGAAAAACACCAACTGCATATTTTGCTGATTTGGTTGTTGCTTTTAGTTGAGTCATACCAAGTATAGCTCCTTGGGAAAATACTTAGAAGGAAAATCGAGAAAATGTGGAAAACAGTTTAGTTTGATATTAAGTTGTAATTAGAAAAGTGTGTTAAGTATTCGTCACTACGAGGAAACGAGAGTATGGTGTGATGCCGTTGGAACAAGGTAATGATTATGAGGAGCTTGAATTGGGGTTGAAGAAAATAGCGCCTCTAAATGGTCGTATTCTTCTTTTGTTTATGGGGGTGTTTGTATGTTCCTTTGAAAGTTATTACGGACACTAAACATGTAGACCGTAACAAGATTCTTTATTTTTCTTAGGCATTTAGGACATGATACTCATTGACTATAACAGTTGGGTCGGTTAGGCATTTGTGTCCGTCTTCATATCAATGTTACCATGTTTTCAGATAAATGTCTTTACAAAAATATAAGTAATCGATTGAGCACAAACTTTACTTATCTATATGCTTACTTACAGGGGAACATTAACTAAATGGGCAATCGAATATGAAGGACCTGTTGGTGATGCTTTTAGACTTGCTCATCTTGATTAATTGTGGTGTGTGCATAACTGCAATTTTATACAAAGGTTCTAAATATCTATATTCGATCTAATTATATTTCCCCATGACATCTTTCTAATGAATAAAAAATGTAGCCATTTACCTTTCTAATGGTTGTCTGAAATACAGAGCCATCATGACAGCATGTGGGGACACAAATGATTACAGTTCAACTACCGACGCTAACGTAATTGATGCAAAGCTTAGAGGATGGTGTAAAAAGTCATCCTCGACTATAAAAGATGATTTCATCCATGGTGGCCTTCATGCCAGGTATATATTTAACAGAAAAAAGAAGGTATATAACTATTCGTAATTTGTCAATATTTTTGAATAATTTTACATATGCCTGGGTATTATATACAGAAAGCGCTTTGTTAAATCGAGCATAAATACCATGTTTATTCAATATACTTTTGCTCGGTCAATGAAACAGGAGATCAAGTTTATCTTGAAAACCCACTGATAATTATCTATTGTCTACAATGACGGATTAGTTGAGTGATGAAGGTTAGTGAAACTTAGAGTTGGCAAAACGGACAGGTCAAAATGGTTTGGGTCACATGTTTTTTCAAATCTCATTCCATTCTTTGTTATTTATTGTCATGACTGTGTTTGTGGTTTAACATAATTGCATCTTGAAAGTTCATATTTTATGTGTATTTATTTGCACGGAAATTGTTTAATTAGGAATTTTAGATTTTAGATTATTTTAGGAATTTTAATTGATATAGTAATTGAATTATGTGTTTCTTTTATTAGCATGTTTTGATACTTGATTTGGTCTTACTAATTCGATTATGTTTTTTAGGTTGTGATTAGAACTCGAACTCCAAATCTGAGGGTCAAAGATTATACGATTGAGGTACGGGTCTTTTTTTAGGATTGTATGTGTTTTTAAAGCTTTGTGGCTTACTAAAAATCCCTATATTTTTTCTAATCGTCACATCAGTTTCACGTGCCTTTGGTTTAGTTATTATAGCTATAAGCATTGTAATCGAGCCTTTTAGGTGCTGAAATGAGGGTTGAAATGGGTGGGTTTGGGTGCTGGAGTGGGACCTGCAATGGGTGCGTTTGGACGCTGGAATGGGACCGAAATCGATGCATTTGGGGGCTGAAATGGGGTCCGAAATAGGTGCGCCTGGGGGCTGAAATGGGTGAATTGGTATGTGTTAATAAAGGGGTATTTGGGTAACCTTATTTTGAGACAGAATAAAGGGGTGTTTGGGTAACCTTATGTATAAATTATAGTTTTTTTTAATATAAAAAATCGCATTTTAGATTGCGCCCCATGTTCATCTAATGTGAATGTTGTAATAAGGCCACAAATTGTTTTATATATATGTTACTTTTGCAGTATTTCAAATCGTGTTTATGACCAAACATGATGACTTTCATAACCGTGTGTGAAATCTATGCAAATTGCTATAGTTTAACGAAAGGAAGATAATGATAATCAAATGGTGAAGAAAAGAGCTAAGATTAGCTATAAAGTTGTGACATTTTTTAATTTTTTAAGGGGTGTTTGGAATAAACATTATTGTTTAAGGAGAGTGTTTGGGTGGTGCAGGGTCTGTAAAAGATTCTCCCAATGAGAAGGCTTGGAATGTGAAGGCCGGGGCTTACGAAACCGTGAAAGAAGGCTCTGCATCAGAAGGCGGCAGGAAAGGCAGGAGGCGAAAATCAAGAAATGGAGGAAGCGCTTGACATGAACTGCTCTATAACAAAACATTAAGATAAGTACTAAATTTTAGTTGCGTTTAGACTCACAGTAGCACAATAAATTTTAGTTGCATTTAGACTCGCGTTTAGACTCACAGCACTCGCACATATATGGTATAAAAAAGAGACGGTTATAATAAATTTTTTAGCCAAATGCATATACATTCCCTTATATAAGCTGATACGGTTCCTGATTTTGCAGTTTTGGAGAAGAGCTTGCTGCAGAGTTGCTTAGCAGAAAAGAAAATGAAGCTCAAAGAGCTTTATATTACTTGAGCAATCCAGTGTGTAATTCTGATATTCAGGTTGCGTTTTGATGCTTTTATCAAGAGAAGGCTTGACAATTATCCCTGGCTATGTTGGAGACCCCTTTTTAAGGTAAATAGTTTTTCTTGAAGCATTGAGTTCCTGTGTGATGTTTTTTTCTCTTTAATATGTAGATTACTCTACCTCCAGTGAATGATGGGAAGAACACCATGTTGTGACAAAACCAATGTGAAAAAAAGACCATGGTCCTTTGAATAAGATGCTAAGCTCAAGAATTACATCGAAAGATCGATATATATTGTTCAAATCATCAGTTTCTTAAAAGGTACGGAAAAAGTTGCAGATTGAGATGGCTAAATTACCTCCGACCAAACATCAACCACGGGGGTTTCTCAAAAGAAGAAGACAACATCATATGCAACCTATTTCTTAGTATAGGCAGCAAGTTTAGTTTTAAATCTTTGGCAAATTTAATCAGAACAAAGTTATGATATTAATCAATGTTTTGTTTGATATATATTTAGTTATATGTATATAGATTATTAAAAGGTTGTATGGGATTGGTTATTCTAACAGGTAGGATTATAGGAGTTTTGGTTTTTATGGATGTTTGATATGTGTATAAATCAAGTGCATTTGTTATGCGTTTGAGTTGAAAGTTAAGAATGTGATAGGATTGGTTACAACTGCTTTAATTTTTGCAGGCAAAGTTACTATTGACCGTGATTCTGGATGGACGGAGGGGTTAGGCGTGATCATGCCAAGACATTGTCCACAGCATGGCCATTGGGTATTAACTCGAGTGGCGCTCGCACAAATCATTTGCTATTAAATCGAGTGTGATTATTACTTTAATTGTAACAAACTCAATTGCTTATTCAATTATTGACGGATTATCTCATTATTTCTTTCATATATTAATCGAACATGTTTACGTTATTACTTTTCTTATCATATCATTTTCTCTACTTCTTTAAAAAATAACCCGGTGTCAACGGGTCTATAAGCTAGTCTGTATATATTTGATAAAATTGACGTTGCACATTCGTTAATCGTCAGATAATCATGATATTGGTATTTATCTTAAAGGCACATTATATCTACTATCTCTATACTTGAAAGGAAGGACTATCGCAATGTTTGATTATCTTTTGTTTTTATACTGTTACGGTGCCGTTTGTGATTGACATATGCTATTTTATATAGGGTTTTTCTATTTTGCGCCGTTGGGCACAAGATAAGAAGGATATAAAGTAGACAAAAAGTACGAAGGACCGTTAGGGATTCATAAAATATGTATTTTTTATGTGTTATTTAGTACTTTTTTTGTACTTTTGTCCTTCTTATCTTGCGCCCTAGAGCACAAGATAGAAAAACCCTTTTATATAATGTACAAAGGTATTGTTATAGAGAACTCCTGGCCTATTGTTTTTTGTATGTTTTACAAGTTTTACCCTTTTGACCCATCTGTTTACAGTACAACACAGTTTTTTTTCTCAATTTTTGTTTCGTACTTATTGCCAGTTTAATACTTTTAACTTGTTAAACTCTGCACTTTTAGTTTCACGATTTTATAATATAAATAAAATTATAAAAATAAAAAAATAATAAAAAAATGCAAAAATCAAGGTGGGTACAAATGGTTAAAAAAGGTTGCATTGACGGTACGTCTAACGATCTTTTTTTTTAAACGGCAAAAAATTATATTAAAACTGTTGAGGCAACATTGATGAGATCTCCTAATGTTTTAATGATGACAAATAAACCTTCGAAACACATAAAATAACAAACGTTAGCCAAAATTCCCCAACATTCACATCTGCTCCTGACGCGCTGCCCACGCGTCAACGCGTGGGCGACGCCCCAGGGTTCTGTGAATGTCGGGACGAATTTTGAAAGTCGGCTTTCCCCTTACCCGACAAATATGGATCTTTCAATACATGTATGAATATGCTATGTGCTTAATTTAGAACACTCGAAACGAGTTTTGGGATGTTGATCCCAGTTGAGCAATTGATCTAGTATTATTATCTTAGATAAACCAAGACAACAATGTATAGAAGCTGACTTGTTACAAACTTAATCAATATGCGGAATTTATTGATTAACTTAAGATGAACACAAACACAATAATATCACCAACTAAACACTTCAATATATTGAATACGAGCACTCTGAATAGTGCTAGGGTTTTGCAACCTTGAAGTGAATACAATGCTAGAATAATTCGTACTCTAGTCTAACCCTAGGATCTCCTTTTATACACCAAGGAATCNTATCATTTTCTCTACTTCTTTAAAAAATAACCCGGTGTCAACGGGTCTATAAGCTAGTAGTAAAATAAATGACATGAAAATTTTGAAATGGCACATTTAATAACTGTATTAATTGTATTTATTGACTAGTTAAATAATTGACTACATCAAATAGCATTAATGTAGTGTTTTGTTGAACAATATGCTTCTTGTCCTGTACGTCTGAAAATTATGTGCATTAAAGTATTGTACATTATGTTTCTTTTCTTGTAAGTAGTAGTCATTATAGTCATTAATAACATTGACCACTTTAATAGCATTAATGTTGTAAGTCTGAAAATTACATCATGCTTATTTTTTTGTACACTATGCTTATTTTGTTGTAAATCTGAAAATTGGTTACAGCTATTGTACATTGTGCTTAAATGGTTGTAATTTTTTGTGAATGGGTGTTTTTAATAGCATTAATGTTGTTTGATAGAATTTTGGTTTTAAAATGACATCACGTTTGATAGATTATGTCACTGGTCACAAGCCATTACCTCATTGTTTTGCTTGCAAGCCAAAATCAGATGTAACCAAACTTGTCAACTCATGAATAGTTACGATTTTCGAATAGAATTCTCATTAGAGAGCACAGTGCAATATCCTAACGGTGTGTTATTGGGATTTTTTTGCACAGTGGCACCACAATGACATATCAAACTGCACCGCCCCTTTGATGTTATTCGTCCCTCGCCAATCAATTCACCTCTTGCCATTCGATTTTTTTTAGAGTAAGTGGAGTATTTTTTTTATGGTGTGTTATGAGTCCAATAAACATGCGTTAATAACAGTTATAGTTGGGAATGATGTTTTAGTTATTATGATGTTATTAGGCGTGTGCTAAAGTTGCAACTTAATAACATTTTTTGGGTACAAGTGCACGTAGCTCACTAACCTCGGCTATCTATAAGAAAAAAATTGTTGGGTGTAATTCTTTGATGCTATTCGTCCCTCGCCAATCAATTCACCTCTTGCCATTCGATTTTTTTTAGAATAAGTGGAGTATTTTTTTTATGATGTGTTATGAGTCCACATGTGTTAAAACATTTATAGCTGGGAATGATGTTTTAGTTATTATGATGTTATTAGGTGTGTTCTAAAGTTGCAACTTAATAACATTTTTTGGGTACAAGTGCACGTAGCTCACTAACCTCGGCTATCTATAAGAAAAAATTATTGGGTGTAATTCTTTAAGTATGTTTTTGAGACACATTATCAGATTATCTATTTATATATTTCTAAATGGCATATGGCGCAATTATTATTGCATCGTCTAATTAATTTATGTCTAATGGTATAAAATTAACAAACGAGAACATGTGAAGTTGCCACATATATGGCGCAAATATTGGATCTAATTAATTTATGACTAGTGCTACAAAATAAAAAAATGAGAACATGTGAAGTCGTGGGATTTAATAGCCTCTTTTTTTAATAATCGATGACAATATAAATAGAGACGTAAGGGTGGATCAGATCATCACTAAACAAACTCACTTCTGCTAAAATTCTAAAAACCATTACAATACATATATATCAGTACAAAAAACGAATGGCTTTTCGGGATCAACGTCTTGAAGATCTTCGAATGAAACTAATGTCTTCTTCGGGTTTACGCCTTGAAGATCTTCGAATTCCATTAGAGGAGATCCGCTTGGCCACAAAAGACTTCAGCCAAGAAACTTTGATCCAAGAAGAAAGCCATTATAAAGTCTACAAGGGACAATTCACTCAACGCTTACAAAACTGCACAGCTATAGTAAAATGCTATATTGACTTCTATAGCGAGTCACATTTCTTCAATGAGCTAAAAGTAATCCCCAGATTTCACCATGAAAATATTACCTCTTTCATTGGTTACGGTGATGAAGGGGATAAGAAGATTATAGTTTCTGAATATGCTATCAACGGAACCCTTGGTGATCATCTCAAGGACCCTAATAAGTTGCTTTCACTGACATGGCCACAGCGGTTGAAGATTTGCCTAGGGGCAGCAAAAGCAATTAATTATCTTCACTTGGGTCTTGAGGACTGTGTCGTAATACACAGAAATATCAGGAGCGATGCAATATTGTTAGATGAGAATCTGGAAGCTAAAATCAGTAGTTTTCAATATTCACAAGTAGCCGACCGAAATCAGCAACACATCTACACACGATTTCAGGGTAACGTGCATTACAGGGATCCCATTTACCGTGAAAGTGGCCTCCTCAAGAAAGAAACAGATGTGTACTCGTTTGGGGTGATGATGTTTGAGTTATTTTGTGGGACCCTCGCTTATGTTGATATGAAGATTGGAGATGATGAGCCACTACGTCTGATAAATTTGGTTAGACGCTACTATAATGTTGACGGGCTCAACACATTGATTGATCGCCAGATAAGAGATCAAATTGATCGACGTTCTCTCGATACATTTAAAGAAACTGCTTACAGATGCATTAGTTACAACTTAAACGATCGCCCTTCGATGGATACGATCGTCAAGAGGATAACAGAAGCATTGGATATTCATGTAAGTGACTGAAACTATCCGAAGGAATACTTTACTTATTATTAATACTTCTATTATCTCTTCCTTCCAAATTCTTTGTACATCTTCGATTTTAAGTGGTCTCATAAAAAAAGTTTACTATTTAAAGTAGTTTAATCGAGTTGGCATATTAATTTTACTTGAAGTTATTATTACAAAATCTAAGATTTAATAATTAATTGATTAAAAGTAAAACTATCATTCTAAAAGAATT
Organism: Artemisia annua; assembly: GCA_014162995.1. NCBI lineage: Eukaryota > Viridiplantae > Streptophyta > Magnoliopsida > Asterales > Asteraceae > Artemisia > Artemisia annua. The sequence continues at coordinate 148,177 of LBNU01035366.1, forward strand.
ACAAAAGAAAAACAATAATTATTATGCTTTCCTGGAACTGTGTAATTTTTGTGGATTAATTACTATTGCCCTTTAGTTAGACTCATTTATCATTTTCAATTATTATTTTGGAACAACGAGAGCATAAGTTAGAGATATATTAGCGAGAAGTATTGTCTATGCTTTAATTGTTCTTTTGGAAAGATCCTACAATTCACCATCGATATATTATATTCTTAAAATGGGATATACTCACATGGTACATCCAATAATCCAGCATTCTTAAAATGGTAGCAAAATTTTGGGAGTAGGAAAGGAAACGCTGATATATAGGATAAGCCAATGTGGGTCACAAGGGTATAGGGAAAAGAGTTGCGATCCTTTGCAAAGTAAAAAAAATTAAAAAGGCTAGAAAGCCACTCACAATGTGACAAGTGTCCACCACCCATTCCCTCCCTTTTTTCTTATTAAATTCGGTTAGGGGGTATAATGGTCATTTAACTTGTTTTTCTAATTACACCTCAAACTTCAAACGTAAATAACGCTCAAACGACAAACTTTTATAAAAAACCGATTTCACCATAATTTTTAAAATTTAATCCTCTTTAATTTGGTATAAGTCTTTTTAATTTTTTCGAAACTTTTTTTTTGACATATTTATTGGGTCATGATTTTCTTGAAAATTTTAGCATTTTCGGCTCTAATTTTATCTAGTTTAAAGGCCGAATTTTTCAAAACTTAAAACACGAAAGTTGTAGCTTCTTGGGCATTCTTTACCCAGAAATTTGAATCACTCAAATCCGATATGATATGAGTGAGATATCACGCGTTAAAGATGACGTCTTATTCATATTTAGTGCACACAAAGTGTTTGATAAAAAGACTAAAAGATATTTTTTCATATAACAACACATTTAAATGCACTAATTGGTTAAGTTATTTTCAGTTTACCAAAACTATCGGTTTGTTTTGTTAAATAGAATTGATGAACTCAAACATTTGATCAAATTGATGAACCTGAAAAAATTGATGAACCTGAAAAGAACTGTGATCAATTTGATGAACCCAAACATTTGATCAAATTTGATGAACCTGAAAAAATTGATGAGTCTGAAATTGATGAACCTGAAAATAACTGATGAACGTTAATTTTTTGAAAAAAAGATAACTGATGAACGTTATTAGTTATCTTTTCGAAAACTGCTAAATATTATATAAAATAACTGATGAACGTTATTTTTTCAAAACAAAATAACTGATGAACGTTGTAAAAAATAACTGATTAACAATATAAAAATAACTGATGAACGTTATTTTTTGGAAAACTGATGAACATTATAAAAAATTACAATGAACGTTATCAAAAGTAACTGATGAACACTATTAACTTGAACTGATGAACATTATCAAACATAACTGATGAACACAATTAACCAATGACAAAAACTAACTAATGAACAGATGAACATTATCAAAAATAAGCGGATCAAATACAAAGTTGTAGAGTCACTTTTTAACAAAAAAATCACATCTTTTTATAACAAAAAAACGCTCACGCACTTTTCATCAAACACCTTATATGCGCGCAAAAAAAAAACCTCAAATGACTTACTAATTACATCACCAAATCCACCTTCCAACATTGATAATAAAGAATACAAAATATTTTACTTGTAAGATAATCACCACACTAAATTCACGCACAAACTTCAAATGTTATCATGTCTATCTTTGCTGAACCCAATAAATAATATTCTTTATTTTAACTCTTTCCAAAGTTTCCATCACCATTAGTAGCTGAACCAAAAAATAGGGAACAAATAACTGAACAATACTATAAAAAAACAAACTTTAAATGCAATTGCACCTTGCAATTTGTTTTTTTATCCATCTGGGCTTCTTTCACTTTTCCGGTTTCAGTGAGGTTAGCATCACCTTCAACTTTATCAACTTCCATATCTAAACACTCTTGGATAGAGCCGACACTATCTTCCATTCCACCTAGACTTCTAAACTCTAAGAGATTATCCAACAATAATATATTAAAAAAGAAACTCAACCTCCATCGATTTTTTTTTTAGCAAAGAGGGTGTAGGATAGGTCATCGTCTTCGACTTGGTTTCGGCCTCCACCACACCGGCACCGCCTGCAGCTAGTCGGATCAATTAGTGCTGACGGTGACCAATTAGTGCTGGCGACGGTGCAACGGTGGTGACAAAGACGAGGATCGCCGGATCTGAGGTCGGATCTGAGATGGGAAATAAAAGGGGGAATGGAGGTGGGAAATAAAGAATATAATTACCATCGTGCCCTTATATGTAGATTTCTCTCTTTACTTTGATTTATGATCCAACGGTTGTAAATACTTTTTACACTTTTTAAATATTTATCACTTTGCAAATGATCGGGTACCATAGGGGAGTAGGAGACAGCGGGTAATTGAACTCTTTTTTGTACGGAGTAATTGTTAATTTATGCGCATATATGGTATTCTTAGCATTAAGGTAAATTGTATTTTAATTTATTATTATTACTAGTTATAATGCCCGCGCACGCGCGGGTTTTTTTAATTTTTTTTTTAAATCATATATTTTTATTTATTAAAAAACAAATAATTTAATCTTTGTTTTATTTGATTTATGATGTTTAACTATAGTTTTTTTTATTATTAAAGATAATTATTTAAAAGTTTTAATCCTATTGTTACTTGCTTCTTATCTATATTTTTTGTATTTATCTTCTACTTGTATTATGGATAAATATAAAATGTTACCTAATAAGAAAATAATCTTTTTTTTTTAAATAATATTATTACTAAATAAGGTATGGTTTATTTTTTTGAAATGGAAAAGTCCCCACTTGGGGTTTTGTTTTATTATATAAAAGATTATTATTATTATTATTATTATTATTATTATTATTATTATTATTATTATTATTATTATTATTATTATTATTATTATTATTATTATAATAATAAATTTACGGAGTAATTGTTAATTTATGCGCATATATGGTATTCTTAGCATTAAGGTAAATTGTATTTTAATTTATTATTATTATTATTATTATTATTATTATTATTATTATTATTATTATTATTATTATTATAATAAATTTACGGATATCAAGAATTTCGTTTAGTCAGTGCCCGTTTGGGCTAGAGCCCGTTGCCCGTTCGGGCTTAAATATTTGTATAATTTGCTTTATTATTTGTATTAGTGACATTTAATGCAGGAATTATGTTTAAGTTGATTGTACAATATGTTTGATAATTTGTATTTCTTATTTAAAGAGTATTTTAATAACTGCATTAATTGTAATTATTTACCAGTTAATTAATTGAGAACAGTAAATATATTAACCACATTAATAGTGCTTTGTATTTTGTACATTAAACTTTAACATTTGTAAGTTATGTAGTAGAGAAATTATGTGCAAGCTATTAAATTTCTATAATAAAGAAGATGAAATTTTAAGTATTTCTATTTAAAGAATGTTTTCCACTATTATAAAATAGTATGATAACAAAAAGGAAGTGGTGACTTATGAGTTTTGGACTTAAATGGAAATCTCAAATTTCATCCGAAAATTTATAAAAGGGGCGTATGATTAATTTTATATGTAGGCTTATGATTTTATTTGATTTCGGCTAATATTTTATAAGCTCCAATTTTCCAACTTTATTTAAGACTTATGTTATTATATAAGTTTATCATGTCATAATAAACTTACATAAGCCCACAAGTATCAAAATAAGCCAGAAATTTGGGGCTTATGAGATATAAGCCGAAACACAAATAAGCTCATAAGGCACGTAAGCTTAAACAAACACCTCTGATGTTTAATAATCTACACTACGTATAATGTAGGAAGACAACTCGCTCATATTGATTACCAAAACATTTTAAAACTAAAAATTTAAACAACACAACTATAAATGCATGTTGTACAATTAACATATGCACCAGCTATTTAACACTTTGAAATTAATGTAAATATTAAAACACCTTTCAATGCAAAAGTACAATCAATAAACCACATGGTACAAATTAAACAAACTATTAGAAAAAAAATTAAATACTCTTCGACAAACTTACTAAGACATTTATGAAATAAAAATTAATACAATCTATTAAAAAATTAATTAAATGACATGTCTATGTTCTTGCTATCTAATTTTAACATAATATAGTTTGGCATTGTTTAAAGCTATTAGAAGCTAAAATTATCGTCTTTTATAAAGTTAATGTCACAAAAAATGTATTATCTAAAAGCATTTTGTTGAAAATTTTAATTACTAAGTAACCGTCGCGGCAACGCGCGATTAGCTGGGTGCCCTGCTAGTTTTATAAATAAGTTCGCAAAATCGAGTTAACCATTACTTCAACTTTTGAAGTTTTAGACTTCAAAGCACATTATATTTATACAATCAGATTGTAAGTTATTTTACACTGAGGTATTAAAGTATAACAAAGAGCTCTCAAGTACTTCATAACGGTGCTGGAAAAAAAATCGTTAGAGAGGTCCCCGGGCATAGCCCGAGGGAACCCACTCCGACGATCAAGTCAGTATTGATCATATTGCTATGTTTGCATAAGAATACTTAGACACTCTTACAAGAGTATTAAGCTATAGATGACAAAGTAGAGAGAAATTGGTGTGAGAGAGAGACTAAGGTGGCGTTTAGTTGGAAAACATTTTCCTTCATTTCCTATTTCTTGTTTTGTAAAAAAAGGGAGGGGAGATATATTTCCACAAAACAATTGAAAATTTAGAAAACGCGTTTAGTTAGAGAAACATGTGTTTGTGTTTTCCATTTTGCAAAAAACAGAAAACATGTTCAAGTAGTGTTGTTTTCTATCTCCATTCTCTATTCACATTTGTAACCTTTGGTGACGGTGAGTGACTGCCGGAGATGGAGATACAATGATGGTGATGGCCGGCGACAGCTGGAAAGACGATGGTGATGGCCGGCGACGGCTGCAGCGACGCCGTGGAAGGTGGTGATGGCTGATGTGGGCTGTGGCGAGGGTGGTGATGGCTGATGTGGGCTGTGGTGAGGTGGTGTTTGGGGTTAGGGTTAAGGGAAATAGAGTAGAAATAGAAAATAATTTTTTAAAGGAAAACGGGGAAAACAAAAAAAAATGTTTTCCGGTTTTGTTTATTAGAGTAGGAAATAGAAATTTTGTGTTTTGGAAAACATTTTGTTGGAAAACGCTAATTTGAACGCAATCTCTGTTTTCCTTGTTTTCTACAAAACATTTTGTGAAAAACAAGGGTGTTTTCCTCCAACTAAACGCACCCTAAGTATTTGGCCATTTCATTGCTTTCCATCGCTGTTATTTATAGAATACGATAATAGATCGAATATGATATTCGAAGATTCAACATATCGTTCATATATCTCATATCTAATATAATCTTTCACATATCTTAAATATATTCTCTTTCTCATTTGATTAGATCTTTTATATCTATAAGATTTGATATCTTAGATATCAATTTTATCCTCAATCTGTATATATAATAAGATTTTGGTCAATCTATATATGATCTTAAATGATATTGCTAGATCTTCTATTATGTATGAGATATCCATGCAAGTTGTATATTTGTTGAACTAGTTATAATACCCGTGCACGCACGGGGTTTTACTAGAAAATTTTAATTATATAGTATTATCGTTTAAAAAACAAAAATCTTATTTATATTTTAAAAAGTTAGAGCATCAACATGTGCGAAAGTAAGAAAAATAGTTAGCAGAAATTGTAAATATAACCGTGGCATTGACCTTGTATTGGATTCTTAAGCGCGTCTCCTTATAATGTTATTGGACCAAAGGTTCTTTGATCACATGGGTTCACAAATAAATCAAATTTATTTTAAAATTTTTGCTTACTATATGGACATATAAGAATTTAACCGTGAAAATTGTTATATAAGTATAACTAATAAGTATGCACAAGTTTTTCATTATGTATTAATATCAATTAATATTTTGTAAAAATTTTATTGGATGAAAGATTTAACTTTGTTTGGCTGACATAGATGTTAATGTTGAGGTTGATGTTGTTGTTTAACTTTAACTATTGATATCATGTTGTACAAAATGTGCGAGTTTAGTAGCACATAATGAGCGTTGATGAAGTTAAAATATACTCCGTAAAGTTTTTTAATTTTTTTTTTCGGGATATCCGTATATAAACTTTAAATAATAATTACATGAATCGTTATAAGTACTTCGCGTATATTTATTTTCATATAACAGTAACTCGTACTTACCATTTGATATTTTTATTACCGTTAATAATAATTTAACTGTATTTAATATTCAAAACCCGTGTACATATAGATTAAACTTTTAAATAGGATAACATGAGTTCTTATTTATATTTAACGTACATAGTAAAAATATATTTTAATAGATGAAAGTTTAAAACTAATATTTATTTTAAAAGTATTTAACGTATATTAAAACTAATTCGTCATTTATAAAATTTTGTAAGTTTAATAGATGGAAGTCTCAAAACCAATACTAATACTCATGTAATTGTAAACAAAGTTCATATTATAAAGTGTAGGGTGTATAAAGTGTAAGGGTTTATTTGTTTATTATCTAAAGTTATCAAAAAACATGGAGATTTATAATGTTACACTTAACTCCATATAATATATTTAAAATTTAACCACTAATGTTTTATTAACCTCATCTTTTTTTAAGTTTTTATTTTCATAAATTTGACACACATATTTTTATTTGTTTTTTTCCTCAATCAAATTCTCCACCAAATTTATTAAAGTTAGACCAAAATCAATTACTTTTTATTGGCCAATCATATTGCCCGATTTCGCCTATATGTCAAAATCGAGCTTTCCTATTGGCCCAATTTTTTTCCCACTAAGATTGTTTTGTTAAAAAAACCCTGAAATGATGTAATTATTTTATTATATAAAAGATATTCATTATATATTATATTGATTTTGTTACGTCAGCAAAATTAAGCAAACAAATTAGTTGAAATATTTAGGGGCCCGTTTTGTTTGTAGAAGGGTTTAGGATTAAGATTTTGATTTAGATTATGATTTTGATTTTATTTTGAATTTAGATTTAGTATAAGTTTTGAATTGAATGAGAAAAGAGAAAATAAAATAAATAATATATTATATATATTAAAAATAACAAAAATTTGTTTTGAAAGAAGAGCAAAAACATGCCGACAGCTAAATGAAACCAATTGATACTCGTCTCTTTTGCCTACTTTAGCCTATGAGTTTCTTTTGATTATTTCATACCTAATAATGAGATCCACAATCAACCAAACAACTTAATTATAGTGTGATTTTCATTACTTCATTCGACAACCATAAACAAACAGCTCCTATATTCTTTCTCAGATGTCTATCAAATTTTGTTAAGTAAATTATATAAAACTTGCAGGGTACTCGCGCAATGCGGCGGCGGGTATCCTGTGACTACATTTTCTGACAATGTGATGTTATGCGACCACACTTTTTTCTAACAATTAATTTACGAATAACAATAAATTTAGTTAAGACAGTAGTATAATTACAAGTAGTTAAAAGGTTTTTATTTTTATTTGTTTTAAATAATTGTATTTGTACATTGTGCTTAGGTAGTTGTATATATCCACACGAACCCGAATAATCTCAAACCAAAATGATAATCAATCTCGGAAAATTGAAGCTCAATCAAAACTGCGTCTAAAATTATACCAAAAAATTAACGAAACTTGAAAAAAAAAATAAATAAAAAATCCAGATAACAAAATTGTTGTGCCGAATTTATAAACCTTAAAATGTAAATTGCGGTTCAAGCACCTCTGAATCCCGCATATTATTTTTTTCTAACTACAATCAAAATTTTCATTAATAAAAAAAATATATTAAAAAAGTACACGTAAAATTAACCCCCACAACTTAGAAACCAAAATACTACCATAATTCAAATATTGCAAAAATTCAGCTATAACAACCATTAACCAAAATAAAATTCTGTTAAGGCTTTTAGTCCATATACCCGGCCCAAAATGAATTTTAAGCAATTGAGATATAAAGCCTATCCAATCAAACAAAATAAACCACCTAATCCCTAATTATATGCATACTAGCTTCCAGGCCCGGCCGATGGCCGGATAGTTTTAAGAATTTTTTTTAAAGAAAATAAAGATAGTACAAATGCTTTAATTTTATAATAGATCAACAATGTAGATTGCAACAAACTTTGTGCTTGTATATCATTTAGTACGATGTTAATTGATATAATATAAAATTTCGGCGTAATGTTGCATAACGATTCCTAATCAAAAGTCATACTTAGAACGTTTATTGTGCTATCGGTAAACTATAAAAAAGAATGACATGTTTTTGCAGTTTATAAGTATAAAAAGGTTGACATCAAATATTTCTAGCAATGCTACACTAACTATGGTTCTAAAAATGCAGAAATACAAAACGCAAAACACATTACTCTTCCGAATCATAATTCTAACAACACCTCCGACACTAAAAAGTAATTAAACATTTTAAAAACCATAAATATAAGAGTTTTTCATAATCTATGAAGGATCTCTTTATAGACAACGTTTGTTGTAGTTGGTATAGTTACCATCTTTGTCATAACACAACAGCTTAACGGCTTGATCATCAACACCATCGTCTTCGCCACCTCCTTTGGCAGAAGGCTTTATACCGATGTAAACATCAACAACTCCATTAGTAGAAGATCATAACACGAATCAGTACCATAATAGAGCCTAATTCAAAAAAAAAAAAAAAAAAAAAAAAAAAAAAAAAAAAAAAAAAAAAAAAAACAACACCAAATACATAGGAGTATCGGATAGTAAGCAACTAACCTTTCCAAAGAATCACACTCACAATTTCCTTGTAAGGAACAAAATCAGAAAGAAGCTCATCACCTATATTTTAAAAAAAGAAAATCATTAACTTACAACTATCAACGTATATGAAAAAATAAAGGGAATAGTGGATCATAACTACTATAACAGGTAATTTTTATTGTTTATTGAAACAATAAAAAATTGTAAATTTTAAATTTACAGTTGCTCTATGTTAAAGTTGTGTTTGGTTTACTGTCCAAATCATTATGAAATCAACATTTGAATCTATTCCTCGTCAAAAAAATATGGAGAATGGCTATTGGCTAATTATCAAGCCAACTTTCCCAACTTATAAAGCAGTAGACATAAACCAAACATTATAGATAATCTACATTCCCGTACCCCAATCTAATTACTCCTTGAAAGGAATTTCGGCTATAATACTCAAGGCCCGATCCTTTTGTGAGTCTTTAATGCAATATGCAGAATTGGTAAGACAAATAGGTTCAACCAATAAACCTTAAGCTTAAGATAACAAAACGTGGTGATGATATGGTGCTTAAACAGTTATGGACTCTAAAACCTTTAATTTAAGTTAACTAAAAAAAAGTTTACACATTAGTTCTATGTTGATCACATAAACTGAACTTTGTGTATGAGTAGGTACCCCTCTTAATCACATAAGCTGAGCTTTAGTCTAGTAAGTATCTAAAAAACTGAACTTTGAATGAGGTGATGGTACATACATTGTCCATTCTGAGCTCCTTTAGAGATGCCTACACTCTTCTTCATATTCTGAGCTCCTTTAGAGATGCCTACACTCTTCTTCATGTTGAGAGGGAGATTGTCTTAACTCAATGAATGTCAAAGAAACTTTGTTTTCCAAAGTCATTAGGTTTTAAATATAGGATTTGAAGAGGTCCAAACGTCACTTTATCCAGACCAGATTTATTACTGGACCTGCAAAATACCATAATATAAAAACTTTTTAAGCAACTTTGTTTTCTGAATTTACATGGGAAGGTAGCATTTACTGTATCATTTAAGAGAGTATCTTGAACTAATCCATTAAATAACAATACCTGTTCTTTTATAGTAATCTCATACAACGATATACAATTGTGCCCATCCATAAACCATTGCGCCTTATCTCACAGATTTATGCCCATGCCTGCCCGTAGTTTTCATCGCTGCCGTGTTTACAAATTCATTTACAAATAAGAAATAATATACATGCAAGATAAAGACCATAATGTATTTGTTAAAATCAATTTAGCAAAAATATATATTGATAAGCTTCAGTATAACCATATAGATTCTTTAGGTTCCGCTAAAAGCTCCGTTGAAGTTCGCCCATAAGCTTCAGCATTTTTTTAACCATATAGATTTTCTGCAGCTCGGTTCCTGCAGGACTCCGATCAACCAAATATGTCTAAAAAATTATGTATTTATCATCTTCAATATAACTTGAAATCAAATATAGCTTTATATAATCCTCACCAAAAAATTATCCCGTGATTAAAATCATATACATGTGTGGCCTGAGTCCTGACCCACTGATTGCAATATATTTCGGTAAGTTTCCGTTAGTTTCCAATATATTCTAACTTGACATTTATGTAATCCACACACATGCATACATAAATAGAAGTGATGTGTCTAAACAGCATATTTAGGCCTAAAAGTATCTAGATTAAAGTTGTAACAAAGTGTATAAAGCTAAAAGCAGCCTACGACCGGATACCATGAAATATGTTCCCTAAAATTCAAAGGCCCAACTCCAAGGATAGAGGCTGCAAATTTCACAGAAATTACAGCAAGTATGTTCCAAACAGAAGTAATTGCAAACAGAGTGATTATGTACAATTACATACCTTGTGTCTTGCTTGATAATTCGGCGGATTATCAGGTAACAATGTAGCAAGCACATCTCGGTTTGTCGTTTGTTCCTTTTCTCTGTCGTCTTTTCTTTTTCTCTGTCGTCAAACCTCGAACTTTCAACTGCCATGGGTCGGCTCAAGTCAACCCGTTCCCTATAACTGCATATTGTTGACACGGGAGAAAACTAAACACCCAACAATAACGCAGACTTTAGATAATTTTTCACTCGACTCACGCATCGATTATCTGCTGAAGGTTAGGAATTTCCGGGTTCAGATAATAGTGCGTAACAGGAGTAGCGGTTAACTGTACACATGTAATTATGGGTATGGTTAATGTATCTATTGAATAAACATTACTGCCGTATATGTGCACACCTGGAATTGCACAACTACCTCAGTAATCAAACACCCTACACGAAGTAATAGGCTAATAGCTATAATGACCGGTTTTTCTATTGCTTCAAAGCCTTTCATGTCAAACTCCGTCGCCATGTCACTCCATATCGAGAACTCAAGTCGATTACCGCTGCACACATAATAAGTACATCGGTAAAGGATTATGTAGTTCTATGATAATTATGAATTATATATAAAAAATTACTTTAAATTTTCAATCGCAAACACCTTTCTATAGTCCTCTTTGTGTTATGATTTCCAAAATCTATAAGGTCCACAACCCGCTGAACACATCCCATGTATTCTATCATATGATTTCATATTTAGTTTATAAAAAATAAACACATAAAAAGTAAGGGTGTGTTTAGGAAAGAAAGTGGCCATGTTTACCACAATATTTTGTAGAATATGAAAATAGAGAACGTGTTCAAATTATTATTTTTTTCTGCAAAACACGAAATCACTATACTCACCCATTTCCAACAATACAAAATTCTACCAAAAACCCAGTTGGCAATAGCTCTAAGATTAGCTTACCTCCGGATTAAAATCCATGGCCCTTTAGTCATGTACGCATGGGTAATCTCCTGAACAGAAGCTTCAATCGATTTCCATCTACGCAATTTTTATCTGCTCTTCAACACGGTCAAATCTCTGTTAACACAAACAAAACCATTACAATGACAGTTGAGAACTCACTTGAAAAAACCTCAGAATACGAAATATTGTTGTAAATTTGTTACTTGAAATATTTCATAATAAACCGAGTATGCTATAAACTCCTCAAAACCGAGTATGCTATAAACTCAAAAACTAACCTTGATCTGCCTCAGATTGTGAATCACAGTCTTTCTCACTCCATCCCATCTTCCATAACCTCTCGAATCACATCTTGTCTATAAAATGAATCCTTAGAATCAAAAAACTATAAATAACTTATTAGGGTTTATTCACAAAAAAGAAATTAATCCTTAGAATCAAAAAAATAAATAACTTATTAGGGTTTATTCACAAAAAGGAAATTAAGATAGAAAAACTCACAGGTGGAGCACGTAATTTTGTTTAAATCCGTTTTTTATCATCAAAACTTTGTTGATTCCTTATTGTTGTTGCGTGTTTTTAGTTTCTTCCCGGATCCGGTTTATTTTCTTTGTAGATTTGATTTTATTTGGGGATTTTTGTTATTATGGTTTTTGTTTGGATGATCTTTTGAATTGATTTGGGGAGATGATGGTTTCTGGAAATGGTTATGATCTCTTTCTGGTGATTTAATTTGTTTGGATCTGGATAATGATTGTTCGTGTATTTGATATTCATTTAGGTTAGAATAGGGGATGAAGAGAGAAACGCGTGTGTGTGTGTGTTTTAGATGTGTAACAAATGAATTTGATTGATGAATGTCCGCCCAAAAATTTGCTTCGTTGACTTGTTTGGAAGGCAAATGAAGGACAACCGTCGGATAGGCTAAATGCCACGTGGCGAATTTAGAAGAATTTTGGGGAGGAGATTAGCTTAGAAAACCTTGTTTTATATAGATAGTAGATGTTGCCACGCCCCCATCTCTCCCATTACTGTTTTTCTTTCTGTCATCATCATCTTCAGTAAATAATACTCATCTGCTCAATCTCGAACATCCCATTAACAACACACTCATTAAACACACACCAACTCGTTCAAAAGTGAAAAAAAAAAGAAAAAAAAAAGAAACGGGATAACGCCAAAAAAATGGAAAACGCGAGGCTCGGTACCGTGCTCGTGCTGTCCCCTCGCGTTTTCCGGGACCATTTGGGCTGGTCGTGACGGCTCAGAACGCGAAAACGCGAGCCACGGTGTGGAGCTCGCGCCGCCCGGTCGCGTTTTGCCGGAAAACACCAACCTTGGCGCTGGGTATCGAAGCCTCTAAGAGCATAAGGTACCCACAGTGCCGTCCTGCTGATGTTATTGAGAAATTGCTTCCACATCAGCACATTTTCCGATAACACATGAATCCATTGCAACACCAAAAACACCCTTCCCTCTTATAATATCAGTTTGTGGTGCCGTGGTGCACCTTTAGACCCCACATTTTTTGTTTCATTTATTTAAATAAACTGACACATTTTACTAAAATTAAAATTTCATTAATAAAAAAATACACACCAAAATTATTTCTTTGTATCAATCAGCCCATTATATTCACTAATCACTATACCAATTTGATATTTTAACAACCCAACTCTTTCAAAGTATATTTGGCCTACTCATAATCTTAACAACTACAGTAATAACTATAAAACCTAGTTGTTGTGCCCTATTTCTTATAATACAAACACACGCCTCACATTTTATCATCTTAGCCGCCAACAATTTTTTTTATGCAACACAGTATTTGCAATCACCTACTTTATGTCTCCCAAATCACTCCATAAGAAAACACAACCCTTAAAACTGAGGCAACTACTATACTTCTACATCATTCTTTCAACTTAAGATAACACAACCAGCAATCATCCTTATATCTCCAATAAAAATAGAAAAGAAAAAAAAATAAAAAAAAAANTAAAAGAACTGCAAAACGCGAGCTAAGGTACCCACTTTGCGCCATCCGGTTGCGTTTTCCGGGACCATTTAGGCTGGTGGTGACGGCGCCACACCCGAAAACACGAGTGGTGGTGTGGTTGTGGGCTTGTGGCGTTGTCCGGTCGCGTTTTCCCGACGGTGCCAGCTGAAAACGAAGGGTACCCAGAGCTCTAATAATTATAGCGGAAGCAAAAGATTTCAATACGGAATTATATGGCTCGGAATTAATATGGATGGGTTTTAATTTGTACATTATGCTTAAATGGTTATAAATTTTGGTGTAGGGGTGTTTTTAATAGCATTAATGTAGAATTGAAAGAAAAGTGGTCTGAATTTGACTCCATGCTATTTTTGTTGTACGCCATGCTGTGGTTGTTGTAATTCTGAAAATTGGGTGTATTAAATTGTTGTAAACCATGCATTATTTCTTGTAAATCTGAAAATTTTGGAGAGAGGGTGCTTTATGTATTATATGTAGTATATATATAAAATTAAATCTTTTTATATAAAGAAGAAAACACATTTTAGGAGCCATTTGTAAAAGAATCAAAATGTGTGAAACAATAACATGAATTAAGTTACGAACTCTTAGGTTCGATAATAATCAAGGTTATAAAAGACGTGAGGCGTGGCGTGGTGGCATGACCGCGCCTCAAGCCTCATGTGTCACAGTGGAGCCTTTTCGTTTCTTAAAGCGTCACTCAAGCGGCAAAAAAATATTTATAGATTTATGTATTTATAATTTTAGATCATATTACTCGTACTATATTAGACAGTTAGACTACTACTTATTATATAATTACCAGGCGGATATATCAAATAGCCAAAATTCCAAAAATCGGTTCAAAATAGTTTAAAAATAAATAAATAAATAAATAAATAAAACCTAACTGGTTCAAAAAGTGGCGCCACGCCTTACCAAAAGGCGCATCTTTTCTCGCCTTATTTCACGCATTTTTACGTCACGCCTAGACCAGCCGCCAAAGTCCATTTTGTGACGACGAGGCCATGCCTCGCGTTTTGGCGACGCCTTTGCGGCGCCTTTTAGAACACTAATAATAATATCTAGATGGATCAAAGGTTATCACTAAAGTTTGAATCTCACCACCTGCGTTTTTATACGCTTTATTCTTTGTAAGTTTGTAAATTTAACAGATGCACATGGATGTCCATTTTTTTTAAACAACACCATTTAGTATTAATTTTAAACTCAAATGATATTACTACTACTATATAACATTTATGGGGTGCACCCTAAAACACTGTAGCAAAAAACAAGTGAAACCACTGTAGCACCACACACAAAAACACTGTAGCACTACAGTACTAACGGTCGTTAGTTACTGTAGCGCTACAGTACTAAGCTGTCGTTAGTTACTAATTAACGGCCGTTATCTTTAACATTTTTTTTAAATCCGTACGAAATTGGTCCTTCATCTCAGAGGTCCGTTGCAAAAATAGACCTCTAATAATTTACATGATTGGTCCTTCATGTTATACATCTATTGCAAAGTCAGTCCTTGACTAACGGTCATTAGCTACTAACTAACAGCCGTTATCTTTAACATTTTTTTTAAATCCGTACGTAATTGGTCCTTTATCTCAGAGGTCCGTTGCAAAATTAGTCCTCTAATAATTTACATGATTAGTCCTTCATGTTATACATCCATTGCAAAGTCAGTCCTTGGCCAATAACTTGACGTTAGGTAGCTAACGACCGTTATCTTTAACATTAAAAAAAAAAAAAAAAAAAAAAAAAAAAAAAAAAAAAAAAAAAAAAAAAAAAAACGAACTTGGTCCTTCATCTCAGAAGCCTGCAGCAACGCGCGGCTTATATTCTAGTTAATAACACAAAAAATAGTGCACACACGAAGTTGTAAACAAGTTTATCTAAAGTGAGGATCACGTGAAAATATAATTTTTAAGTTAAGATGTGCGGTCGTGCAACATAAGGGGAATATTAAAGTTGAGGAAAAAAAAAAAAACAAAAAAAAAATAATAATAATAACAAACCATTTTGACCATGAAGATTTTTTATTTTTTCAACTTTGGTGATTCCCCTTATTTTAACATATACATTTTCTTGTCAAATATTGTCATATTTTTATTAAAAAAAGTAAAGTTGAAACATAAAATCACAGTTCATTATAACAAATAAAATAATTATTTTTTGAAATTTTCTTTTTAAGCTTTTTACTTATTTTACCTCTAATGTTTTGTCAAATTTCTTCATATATATATTTTTTTACTTAAGTCGCACTGTAAAACCCAAAATAAAAAACTCAAATTTGTTTGACCAATGTCACCATTTAAAGAAAACTTAGGAGGCGTTGGTTTATCTCACATGATTGGCTTTAGGATTCACTTTAACATTTTAGTCTGAAAATCTAGTTTAAATCTAGTTTGCGCATTTGTAAAGTGGGCCACATGAATAAATAATCGGAGAAGATAAAAACAATTTACATTTGAAAGTCATAAAAAATAAAAGGTGTAAACTGTTCTACGTCTCATATTTTCATAAACAGACAATGCTTTCTTTCAACCCACATCAGTAAGTTTAAATGATCAACTTTTTCTTTTTTTTCTTTTTTTTCTTTTTTTTTTTTTTCAAAAAATTGACATATATGTTTTTATATTATTTTTTTCAATAACAAAATTGTAAACATACGGACTACAATAATTTCAATTTTGACATTTATTTACCTATAAAAGGACTTGATTTTATAATTGATATCTCCTATCGATCAAATAAAAAAAAAAAAAAGTTGATTTCACATCATGTGTTTTCGCTTATTATATAAGAGAAAATACCTTAATCAAGAATTTATCTAATACTCTTATTTTCAGCAAACCCTTTATATACTGATAAAATGAACTTTTGTTACGTTGCCATTTATCACATTAGAATCCAGATCGATTGAGAAAGTTTTTATTTTGAGAAGATTTAGAAGGTTTTCAAAAATGATAGATTTTTAACTTTGATTCATATTTTCAAGCGTAAAACTCATTTTAATGTGATTAAAATTCAAAATGTGTAAACAAAATTTGAATCAATGTTAAAAATTTCTCGATTTTGCGATATATGTAGAATATTGAATCATCTGTACAAATTTAATGAAGCATCATCATAACTCGATTTTAACAATGATTTGTGAATCAAATTTGTGATTTATAGAATCGATTCACAATAAAATGATGTTTACTTGTGAATCAAATCAAAAACATGAATCAGTTTGTTCAAAAGAAGATTCTCAATCTTCTCAAAATAAAAACATTCTTAATGGAGCCGGAGCATATATATATACACATACACACACACACTTTACTTGAACCGTTAGGCTATGTTTATCGGTGAAAGTGATCCAACCGATTGGAGGTACAAAACAATAAATACATACTATTAAATGAAAGAAGTACAGAAGATAGAAACATAACTTGCCGACCAGTTCATGTAATGACCTTCAAATATTTCAACCAACCTTGCCACATGTCACAATAACATTGATCACTCATATTTTCATTTAATGGTACCAAATGATTAATGGAGAATACGAAAATAATATTATATGTTAGGTTGGGTTGTTGATAAATGATAAAAAAAGTTGAGATTGATTGTATGTATAGATTGTATATGTGGATGAGTGAGAAAATAATATTTTAATAAAAGATTGGGTTGGATGAGGTTGTGAATAAAAATAGCCTTACCCGACCCAAGATGATCGGCCGCCCACATGCCCATTAACACTGTTGTCTTTTTATTGTCAGAACCACGCAACTGCTTCGACCATAATCATAAGAAGCCACCTGCATCAGAATCTAGAAAATCTTCTAATTCCACTGAAGGAGATTCTTTTGGCCACCGGAAACTTCAGCCATGAACTGATCAGATATAGTGGAGTCTACAAAGGACAACTCTCTGGACGATGGGGAAACCGCACAGCTGCCTTCAAACGACATGATCCGAAGAAAAAAGGGGAAGAGTTCCGAAATGAACTTCAGATGATGTCCAGTTTACGCCATAGAAATATCATCCAATTGATCGGTTACTGTGACGAAGGCGGTGAGATGATTACAATCTATGATTATGCAGTTAATGGTAGCCTTGAGAGTCATATGGTTGGAAATGTTCAGAAGCGTGAACTAACATGGGTAGAGCGCCTGAAGATTTGCATAGGAGCAGCAAAAGGACTCAAGTACCTTCAGGCGAGTCACGGGGAGGACAAAATACTAGTACACAAAGAGTTCAAGAGCGGAAAAATATTGTTAGATGACAATCTGGAACCCCTGATCAGTGGTTTAGGTTACTCAATAGTGCTCGACAGAAATAAGGGACAAGTCTATGGCAAGCCTGCTGGTGACCGCTATTACATAGATCCCATTTACCAAGATAGTGGCATCATCAGATCAGAAACAGATATATACTCATTGGGAGTGGTGCTTTTTGAAATGTTGACTGGAATTAGCGCTTCATTTGATAATATTCAACAACCTCTGATAAATCGGGTTCGACGGTACTCATATGATGATGGACTCGACAAGTTAATTAAACGGTTTATAAAAGATCAAATTGATTTTCATTCTTTCCTTATATATAAAGAAATTGCATCTAAATGCATCAGTTTAAATTATAAGGACCGTCCTTCATTAAACAGGATCATTAAGAGGCTTGAGGAAGCATTACGCGTTCAAGTAAGTCTTCTCACTTAGTTTATTGGAAAGAAAAGTATCACTACACATATTTTAACATGATATGATTTTCCATTATATATGATGTCTCCTTTTTGCTCAAACATTAGATGAATGCTCCCTTCGCCCTAAATTAAATTTCAATTACTCTGTTCTTTTGTAAATTGCTAATTAAAAAGGGGCAAAATAACATTTATGGCACCTTTGAGCAATAAAGTTGTTGCTTTCTATAATCACAGGAGCAGGGAGACGCTTTAACCATTGCCACACGAAGCCAGTTAAGCCACCAAGATAAAAAATTAGAAGACTTTAGAGTTCCACTGAAGGAGATCAATGAGGCGACAGGAAATTTTAATAACAAAACTTGGATTGGAAAGGGTGGATTTGGTGTGGTTTACAAGGGACAATCCTCAAAACGCTGGCAAAACTGTACAGTTGCCATTAAACGCCTTAATTCAGAAGGTCGACAAGGAAACAATGAGTTTCAGAACGAGCTTAACATGATGTTCAGATTCCACCATCACAATATCATTAACTTCATTGGTTACTGCGATGAAGATAATGAGATGATTATAGTCAACGAGTATGCTAGCAATGGTAGCTTGGAAGATTATCTTGCGGACGTCCTAGACAACAAGCGACGTAGCCTAACATGGGTAGAGCGCCTCAGGATTTGCATAGGAGCAGCACAGGGACTCGACTACCTCCACTGGGGTCTTGGGGAGAACAATAGAGTTATACACAGAGACGTAAAGAGTGGAAATATTTTGTTGGACGATAACTTGGAAGCCAAAATTTGCGATTTTGGTTTGTCAAAATCAGGTTCCACAGATAAGCCACAAAGCAAGCTCTATACAAAAGCAGCAGGTACCCGGTTTTACATGGATCCCCTCTACCAGGAAAGCGGTATGCTCCAAAAAGAGTCGGATGTGTACTCCTTAGGCGTGGTATTATTTGAGATGTTGACTGGGTTGTTGGCTTATTATGAAAAGGCGATTGAAAAAGGTGATGAGCCACAATTTTTGATAAATCTGGTAAGACGCTACTTTGATGATGGACTGGACGTGTTGGTTGATCCTTCTATCAAAGATGAAATGGATCGCCGTTCTTTTCATATATTTAAATATGTTGCATATGAGTGTATTAGTCTCAATTCAAAGGACCGCCCTACAATGGACACCATAATTGATAGGCTTGAGGAAGCATTGGAATTTCAAGTAAGTTTTACTGTTTGATTATTTCCTTTCTTTTTTTTTCTTTTTTTTTCATATGCATTGATGAAAACTATCATGAATCATACAACATGCCAACATGATAAATGATAACAACATTATATATATATATATATATATATATATATATATATATATATATATATATATATATATATATATATATATATATATATATATATATATATATATATATATATATATATATAGGGAAGGGATCAGGTACGTTTTTGGCTTTTAGTGCGGATGGTACGGACGAATCTCAGCCCTCCATCTAGTCAACCATCTGAAAAAGGCGGAGTGGCAATATCGTAAATATCCCGTCTTTTTTAAAAATCTTTACTATCATATTAGCTTTTTTTCTGAAAAAAATTCAAAAAAATCTGAAAAAATTAAAAAAATAAAGAGGACAACAAATAATTAAGAATCGCTGAAAAAAATTTCAAAAAAAAAATCGTTTTCATCGTTAAAGGTAATGTGATATTAGCGTCTGATTTTGACTTTTGTAAAAAAGTCAAGATCAGATCTTGATATCACATAATATCCTTTTTTTTTTTATTAATATCACTTTTGTATGAATGATGATATTAAGTTTTTTACTAATATCACCGTTTCTTTTTTTGTTCCACTGTTGGTTTTACAAGTATAAAAACTTAATATCACTTAATGTCTTATAATATCATTGTTAGTCTTATAATCAAAATACATTTTTTTAATAAAATTGTTAATATCATAGTAATTATCATGCTTTCTTAATATCAAAGTTAATTTTTTTAATACCACCGTAACTTTTTCTTAATATCGTAATAAAAAAAAACAGTGATATTAAGTTTTTTTTTACTAATATCAACGTAACTTTTTAAGTAAAATCGTTAATATCACGGTAGGACTCATAATATCCTAAATATCATCATAGGAATCATAATCAAAAACAAAAAAAGTGCTCAGAAAAATCTGAAAATAAAAAAAGTAAAGAAGACAACAATAGTAAGGATCCCTGAAAAGAAAAAAAATTAAAAAAATCGTTTGAAGGTTCAATTGGTACCGTGTTCGTTGCGTCAGATCTTAACTTTTTTACAAAAAGTCAAGATCAGATCTGGATGGACGGCCCAGATCTATCGGTGTATGTATTTTTTCTTGCTCCTCAAATAAACACATGCCATGTGACCACTCATTACGTGAGATTACGTGGCACCATATTCACGAAAGTTGAGAACAAACAACTCCAGGTCAATCTGTCATATTAGGTCATTTAAACTCAATAGTTGACAACTTGACATGTAACTTTTCTCTAAAAAATGTATGTTCTTGTTTGTGGATGATGCTCTAGTATCCAACACCTCACTTTTTAGGCTCCGTCTCGATTCACATGTCAAGTATATAAATTTGACAAGATTGGCTAGACATGTGTTGCATAACATGATACGCCACCCTTATATGGTATTTGAGTCAATATATATTTGTTTTGAGAAAATGACAAGGACCATTCATCTAACTTACTTCTAACTCATTTACAATCTCACTTTGGGTACTAATTCTTGTGATACAATTTGTAGATGTTGAGAGAGAACCCGTGCCCTCTAGGGGAACAGCTAGAGCCTGAAGCTACAGCAAAGGTGACTGAAGATGGATCAGACCGAGGTTTGGGAGAGAATCCGTGCCCTCTAGGGTAACAGCTAGAGCCTGAAGCTACAACAAGGATGACTGGAGATGGATCAGACCGAAGAGAATCCGTGCCCTCTAGGGGAACAACTAGAGCCTGAAACTACAGAAAAGGTGACTGGAGGTGGATCAGATTGAGGATTTTCAGTTGTTGGAGTCTGCGACAACTGGCAAATTAGGGAGCTATTTTCAAAATCCGCATTACTTTGAAATTTAACGATATGAAAATGTTTGGAATTTATTTCCATCGAATTATGTCTATTTTGAATTTGTGACTTGATTATGTGAATTTTATGCGGAGTTTTATTCGTATCATGGATTTTATATGAGATATATGCTGGGAATGTTATTTATTTCGTTTATTAGGCACTACGTTGACTTCGGCACTAGGAAACCTAATAATTTGGAAATTTTGTTGGCGGTTATGTTTTTATATTTAATGAACGTGTTTGTGATAATTATTCGTGGAAAAACGATTTTTAAAATGATGGTGCGTGAGTAAACGCGTGTTGAGGAATTTTGAAAATGAGTTTGAGCTCGGGATGAGGGTGTCGGGTTACTTTGAAAAGTTTACGTAAATGGTCCTTGTGTTTTATGACTAGCCGCCCCCCCTCCCATTATTATTATTATATTTTTTTAAAAAAAGAGTAAACTACTACATGGTCCTTGTGGTGATAACCTGGAAACACAAAACAAAACAAACACAACTATATCATCACCATCTCTCATCTATTCTCTTGAAACCCTAGCCGCCGCCACCTTGGCCAGCCACCGCCGCCTCACTGCCGCACTCCACCACCCAAAACCACCATATCACGAATCCCCATCACTAGATCTACTAGATCCACCAATTCACGCGCTAGTTTTCTTGATTTTTGAAGATTTTCGTGACCATTTCTTGTGATATTGAAGGTAAGACGAGTCACAAGAGTTTGTGACTCATTTAGTAAGAAAAACGTGACTTGTGAGTCACGGGGTTGTGTTTTTGGACGGGGTTTTGATAAATAACGAAATATATACGTGGGTTTTTGTATAAAACGTAATTATAAACTAGTTTGGTATCCGGGTTTCTTGATTTTCTTGTGTGGTCGAGACATAACCGAGAGCTTATGCTCCCGGCTTGTGTTTTTCCGGGTTTATGTGATTCTTCTTGTTATTTTGGTCACGAGGTAATAATTATGATGGTGTTTGGGATATATTTTAGAGGTCCATTTGGTTGGTTTGAGCTTGTCGGAGCTGACCATGGTGGTCTCGGGTGGGGCCCGGGGCCCACGTGGCTCGTGGTGTAGCCAAGACTCAAGTGGGTCTCTCGGCACGGGGTTTGACTTGGTAAGTCGACCCGGGTTACATGTGGCTTGATGTTCTTCTTGTTATTATTGTTGCTAATTGTTGTTGTTATTTTTGTCGCGGCCGAAAGGAGTAATAAGGGGGCCGAGACCCTCGTGGTCTCGGCAATGGTTTTTGATAAGGCAATTAGATTGACGGAGATAGGTTAGTTGGGTACCGTAGTCGGACCCGGATGTTTTAGATTGTTGAGTGGATTGATTTGGACTTGTTGACGGGGTTATTTTGATACATGATGAGATATTGTTGGGCTTGTGAGCTTTGAGCGACGTCGAGGTCACCTTGACTTTCTAGTCAATGGTTGATTTCGACAACCGCCTTGACATTTGGATTTGGACAATGAGCCGAGAAGTGATGACTCGGACANACGAATCCCCATCACTAGATCTACTAGATCCACCAATTCACGCGCTAGTTTTCTTGATTTTTGAAGATTTTCGTGACCATTTCTTGTGATATTGAAGGTAAGACGAGTCACAAGAGTTTGTGACTCATTTAGTAAGAAAAACGTGACTTGTGAGTCACGGGGTTGTGTTTTTGGACGGGGTTTTGATAAATAACGAAATATATACGTGGGTTTTTGTATAAAACGTAATTATAAACTAGTTTGGTATCCGGGTTTCTTGATTTTCTTGTGTGGTCGAGACATAACCGAGAGCTTATGCTCCCGGCTTGTGTTTTTCCGGGTTTATGTGATTCTTCTTGTTATTTTGGTCACGAGGTAATAATTATGATGGTGTTTGGGATATATTTTAGAGGTCCATTTGGTTGGTTTGAGCTTGTCGGAGCTGACCATGGTGGTCTCGGGTGGGGCCCGGGGCCCACGTGGCTCGTGGTGTAGCCAAGACTCAAGTGGGTCTCTCGGCACGGGGTTTGACTTGGTAAGTCGACCCGGGTTACATGTGGCTTGATGTTCTTCTTGTTATTATTGTTGCTAATTGTTGTTGTTATTTTTGTCGCGGCCGAAAGGAGTAATAAGGGGGCCGAGACCCTCGTGGTCTCGGCAATGGTTTTTGATAAGGCAATTAGATTGACGGAGATAGGTTAGTTGGGTACCGTAGTCGGACCCGGATGTTTTAGATTGTTGAGTGGATTGATTTGGACTTGTTGACGGGGTTATTTTGATACATGATGAGATATTGTTGGGCTTGTGAGCTTTGAGCGACGTCGAGGTCACCTTGACTTTCTAGTCAATGGTTGATTTCGACAACCGCCTTGACATTTGGATTTGGACAATGAGCCGAGAAGTGATGACTCGGACATGTGACTCGTATCTTATAACTCAAATCAAATATAAAACTCGTAATAACTTATATATCGATATAAACATTCAATTATATATAAACGTGTAAACGTGTATATATAAATGGATTGCATATATAATAAATAAGCAATCACGAGTAATAAAAATAATAACGTTAACGATATATATTAGACTATTAAGATAGTATAATATCGTCGAAAACCTTATTATAAACATGTTTATATAAATGAAATAATAAAGGTAAAGAGAATTGTTGTACTAAATATAACGAGCTTTTGGAAGTAAAAATGAGACTTTGCGAGTTATAAGATATTCGAGGGCACTTAAATCCAAGTTGGACTATTTTACTATTTGTTGACTATTTATGCTAGTCACGGATATTTAGCGTTAATGCACTCGATCTAAATAACTATTTAAATTATTTAGTCGACGGATTAAATAAGATCTATTTAGTTATACCGAATGGGTTTATTATCGGATATTATATCCTACGACGCCTTAGGTCGTGGTAGGAGTTTGAGGTGATAAGTAAATGAATATTTTGTGAAGTTTATCGAATTGACGAATTCGATAAGTTTTGACGATCTATTTATAAATTTATTAAACTCTAAAGCTTACCATATAGTACGTTATGGAGGATTATCGGGTTGAAGAACTCGATAAACGTCGATAATCTATTTAAGGAACTTATTAAGCTACGGCTAGACCCATAGATCTTCATTGTTTGTTTATGTTGATAGTATGTTTGTTGAGTCGACACACACAAGCACGGATACCAAACACTAAAACAAATACGGGAAACAGATTTTGGAAAGTAAAATGGAATACGTTCGGGATTGGGAATATTTGATTTTGAGAATATATTTCTAAGACGAGTTTACATTATTAGGAAGTGCCGAGTCCGTAGTTGCCGTCGTTTGATTAGCGTTACTTCTTGCTTCTATCGTTCTGAGCTATTATCTGGACCGAGGTTAGTCATAGCCCCGATTATACTCTTGAATATTGTTTTTCTAAACTTGGGGTGAGAAAACGTGCAACTTGTTTTATGTGGACTATTTGTGATGTTTGAATTTAAAACTTGCTATGCCTATAGACTATGTTGATTTTGTAGAGCATGTCGTATCCTTACGAATGTTGGGCATGTC
Organism: Artemisia annua; assembly: GCA_014162995.1. Lineage (NCBI taxonomy): Eukaryota > Viridiplantae > Streptophyta > Magnoliopsida > Asterales > Asteraceae > Artemisia > Artemisia annua. The sequence goes on from LBNU01035366.1 coordinate 173,188, forward strand.
GCATCCTTGCGAATGCTATTATATGAGATTTTGGATTGATTATGATGTTACGTAGAGCATGTCGTATCCTTACGAATGCTAGGCATATCGCATTCTTGCGGATGCTATTCTTTGAGATTATGAGATTAGACTATAGTGTGCACCTATAGGGCTTTGGATTGCGGATTTGAGAACTAGTCTAGCATAGCAAGGGTTTTTGCGTATAAGTCCACTATTGCGTTTTGAACTAAACCTATGATCTCACCAGCGTAAGCTGACTTTTAGCGCATTTTCTCAGGTAATTAAGTGATGCTTGGAAATGCTTGTTTGGAAGGCTTGGCAAGGCATTTTGGTTAAAGGATCTATTCTAAACTCTGATATTATGTTGTGGACCTATGTTTAAACTTATGTTTTTGGGCCTTACTTTGGATATTTGGGATGAATGTAAACCTTAAAAGCCATGAATGGTTCAATTTTATATTATGTTTACATTATCTCGTTCTTTATGACTTGCGATGCATATTAATCCCGTAGCACCTCGAAAGCTTGAATATTCTTCCGCTGTACCAAATTTTGGGGGTGTTACAGAGTCTCCCGAACCTCTGAAAGCATATTGGGTTAATCCCAATCTGCTGTAGCAAAAGCAGTTACAAAAACAATTACATAGTTAGTTAGAAAACAGTTATATGGCAGTTATCACTGAAGGGATATGACTGTTAGTGAAAACGAACCAACACAACATTTCATTCGTGTCTTTTCACTATGTATATATAGATAGAACATGTATTCAAACAAAGATGATGACAGATTTATAAAACTTAGTATTTCAAGTAAAGATTAAATCATTTCTTGTGTTTTTTGGTATATTTTGACTACGTTAAGATCACAGATCCACTGAAAAGGCCAACAATTGGTATCATAGCAGGTTTGGTTGTTTAACCAAATCATTATATACCAAGTTTTTTTTATCCCTGTTTTTGAATCGAAGCAAATTTTTTTTCGGTAAAACCTTTTTTGCAAAATCAAACGAAACACACAAATCAAAGATATCATTTTCTGTGTGTTTCCTGAATCTTATCAAGAGTACCTGTTTTTGTCACCAAGGGATTAATCGAGTGATCAATCAACCGGAATCAAAAGGTTTCATCTTGTTTTATTTTTGCAAAAATCTGTCAAGAACTTCATACCGAAACATAACCCAACCCAGAACCATCATATTCATCAGGGTTAGAAACGGTTATAAAACTGATAACCAATCGATTCAAAACAAGAAAACCCATACCAAATCAGATAACACAAAAGTCATCAAAGGGGCAGAAATCGAATTGATTCAAAAACAAAGAACAACACACCTGTTTTCGAAGAATCAAGCCGAGCACCCTTAATTGAATTACCACTTGATTCAATTAATACGAAAAAGGCCCAACATATAGACGGTTCGGAAGACCCCAAATTGACGAAAACCTAATTTTCGCACTAGTGGGATTCCAAGCGTTCAAGAAGAACACATCAACCGTGGAGAAGAATTGGTTAACCAAGCCATATACTCGGCGGTCAACCACCGAGAAATTCAGAAGCAATTTTATGTCTCAAAAGAAAGAGACGTTTTTTTTTTATTATCTCATAAGATAAGAGAGCCAAAAAAAAGAGAGGCGCAAAAGTATATTAGGGCATCACCAAAGGAACCACTTTTACCAATCAGGTTCCAAAAGTTACAACAACACCCTTCCACTTTCATTTTTTTGATATAGTATATATTAAAGTTTTGATATAAATATTGTATAGATTATTTTAGAAAAGTTACTTCCCTTAGTTATAAGTTAGTATCTTTTCGAGGTTTAGAAAATATAATAACTTAGTGTCTACACTGCTTATTATATTATTAGGAATAATTTTTAAGGAGTAATTAACCTTAGGTTATTCATTTGAGAATATCAAATCTCCAAGGATAGTTTTTGGATTAAAACTAGTCCCCCGTAAGTTTTTGATAGCCTTTAAGGCACAAAATAAAAGAGCTCGCTAGATATAGAAATTTCGACACACCTCGTGTAAGATTTTTTGGAGATTTTAGTCAATATCCTAGAGATATGACGAAAGAATGTGGAGATAGTGGAAAGAAGGAAACAAGTACAATTAGTACACCTCAATTCCAATGCCCAATGTTAAAACCCTCGAATTACTCTTTATGGGAAATTCGAATGCAAATCATTCTCGAAGCGAATGGTTTATGGGAAACAATAGAGCTGTCCACACGACTCAACCCGACAAGAAAAAGGATAAAACTGCTATTGCATACCTTTCCCAAGCCTTACCCGAAGAACAATTGCTTCAAATAACAAAGCACAAAACCGCGAAAGCCATATGGGATGCTTTGAAGACTAGACACATTGGCGAAGAAAGAGTTCAACAAGCAAGACTACAAACGCTCAAATCTGACTTTGAGATGTTACACATGAAGGAAGACGAGACAATTGACACCTTCACCAGAAAATTAACAACTCTAGTAAACAAAGCCGCTAGTCTAGGACACACAATTGAAGATCAAACCTTAGTACGGTAATTACTAAATGATGTACCCGATAGGTATGAAAATAGTTGCATCAATAGAGCAATATTCCAATCTAAGTACAATGACAATGGAAGAAGCAATCGGAAGACTAAAGACATATGAAGAAAGAATTAAGTATAAGAAAGGAAAACAAGTGGACAATCAAGAGAAATTGATGTTCACAAGACATGAAAGTAGAGGAAAGCATTTTAGAGGACGTGGACGTGGAAAATATAAATTTTCACAAGGAAAGAACCACGAAAAATTTAAGGAAGAGAGGAAAGATGGAGAAACCTCTCATAACAACTTCATGAAATCAAGCTATGATACTACCAAAGTACAATGTTACAAATGTAAGAAGATAGGGCATTTTGCATCTAAGTGTCCTCTAAGGATAAACTCAAATGTGCAATCTAATCGTGTTGAAGAAGACTTAGAACCAACCCTATTAATGGCAATATTAGAAGATCCAGATGAAAGGAAACATGTAACAGAAGTTGAATATCAAAAGGTCTCGCTACATGAATTATTGCAAGCCAATTAGCTGGAGCACACAAAAACAAGCCACCGCATTATCATCATGCGAATATGAATTTATTGCAGCAACGGCAGCAGCAACACAAGCATTATGGTTAAAAAGACTACTAAGCATGCTTACACACTCAAAGGAAGAAAAGGTAACAATAATGGTTGATAAAAAAATCTACTATAGAACTAATGAAGAACCTCGTATTTCATGGAAGAAGTAAACATATTGATACGAAGTACCACTTCGTAAGAGAATGCGTTGAAAGAGAAGACTTACAAGTTGAATTCATAAGTGGAGAATATCAAAAGGCTGACATACTCACAAAAGCACTACCGAAGATCAAGTTTTTAACAATGAGACAACTTATTAGAGTTAAAGATCTACGATAAAGCGATTGTGATTAAGTGGGTGAATATTGGGTTAATCCCAATCTGCTATAGCAAAAGCAGTTACAAAGTTAGTTAGAAAAAAATTATATGGCAGTTATCACTGAAGGGATACGACTGTTGGTGCAAACGAACCAACACAATATTTCATTCGTGTCTTTTCAATATGTATATATAGATAGAACATTTATTCAAACAAAGATGATGACAGGTTTATAAAACTTAGTATTTCAAGTAAAGATTAAATCGTTTCTTGTGTTTTTTGGTATATTTTGACTATGTTAAGATCATAGATCCACTGAAAAGGCCAACAAAGCAAAGGTTGCTGTGGAGTTGGAAGGTTGTTAGTTTGTGGCTGGTTGGTTATAAATTAGTAAGATGGTAAAAGACTGACTTGATTTTGAGCTTTGGATTTTTATTAATTTATTTTATTTACCTGAGTTTATGATTCGACATTACAAGCCCTATTTGTTTTACCTGGGTTTTAGATTTTATTTTCTATTTTGAATATTTTTGGTTTTGAATGTTATCTGTTGTTTCTTTGTATTTGCCTATCTGGTTTTTGTTATTTTAACAGAGTAACACAAGAGATCAATGACCAACATGGGCTACGCATAAAGTGATTTAAGCATGGCGAAATACCTTGGAGACCAGGTCAAAATCATCATTCTGTTTATTCAATTTTTTTGGTATAAACATGTATAAAACAATGAATAATATGATATTCTATTGAATATAAAACAAAATCACCGAGATTTGGTTATAAAACAATGAATAAGCTGATGTTGTTCTAGTGAAATACGTAGTAACATTTTTAGCATGGCATCGTATAATCAGGTGACAAGCTTGATCTAAAGAAATCGCGTATTACATGATTATTTGCATGATAGATTCACAATCATGAGGTAGCCGTTGGCGGGTACAGCTAACACAGATTTCTTTAGCTCACATTTATCACCGATGATAGGATGATGATGATGATGTATGAGACGAGTGTAAGGTCTTTTACATAGTGATCAATCACACAAATGTATGTTTTAGAAGTTTGAGAGAGAGAGAGAGAGAGTGATGAGACGAAAAATGTTACGTTTTTAGGGGTCAGTTTGAGTCCTAATTCGTATATTATTGGATCGGATTTCACCCAAAGTCGTTCTTTTCTCATTTAAGGTACTTTTGAGGAGAAAATCACAAAAGAAGCATTTTCGGAGTGAAAAAGTGCAGAAAACAACAAAATCTCAAAAGACCCTAAAGTGCACAGAAGGTGACGGCGTCACAAGCTCCAACGTGACGACGTCAGGAACAAATGAAGTGAAGAATTGGAAGTTACTCGTGACGGGCCAGAGAGTTTTTAGC
>LBNU01035373.1:0-13618 GCA_014162995.1 Artemisia annua
ATGATCTCACCAGCGAAAGCTGACTTTTAGCATGTTTTCTCAGGTAATTAAGTAATGATTTGGATGCTTGGATTGGAGGCTTGGCTTGGCAATATGGTTTAAGGATCTGCTTTTCTAAAAACTCTGATATATATTGTGGACCTACTTTTATTTCTTTTGGGCCTTACTTTGGTGAATTTGGGATGAATGTAAACTTTAAAACCCCGTTTGGATGTGTTTTTATTCATGTTTACTTTATCTCGTTCTTTTATGACTTGTGTTGGATACCAATCCCCGTAACACCTCGAAAGCTTGTTGAGTCTTCCGTTGTACCAAAATTTGGGGGTGTTACAACATCATACCTCCTAAACCACTCCTCATTGATTTAACACAAGATAACACCAAAACTCCATCACCTCAACCTCAAATTTCATCTCCTAGTGCATCTAATGCACCATCTAAAATATTCTCCACCATATCTTAATCTCCATCCATCAATGGATATATCAACTCACAATTGTCTCCACCACCAAAAGTATCACCACCACCTCCTACCCAAGAAATTCCTTCCTTGAACATCACTCTTTCGCTTCTACCTAGTCATTTCCACTTGATCCTCATTTCCCATCTTCACCAATAAATCCACCGAGTCATCTTCACGAGAAGATTCAATCATGTAATCATTCCCTACATTCTACTAAGTGCGTAATCACCAAACATACATATATATATTTTTCGTTGCAGGAAACTAACCCTTGATGCAGGTTAAAAGTTTGCAATTTATTTGATCCATGGATTCGCTAGAGTCATGCTTTAGAGGTTGATTTGATCAAGGCTTCACTTACGATGATGCAAGCTCGCCTCTTTATTTCAAGGATTGAAGGGTAGTAGAAGTCTCGTCTAGGAGTCCACCTTTTTGCTTCGACAAAAAGGGGAGAAGAAGTGTAAACAAGTAACTTATACATTTTACTATGAGTTATAGTTTACATAGTTTGTCATCATCAAAAAGGGGGAGATTGTTGGCATAAATATTAAGATATTTATATTACGATATTTAATCTAAACATCCTCTTCATCTTTTGATGATGACAAAGATGTAAGTTACAACACATAATGTAAAGTGTTTAAGTTATTTGTGATCACAAATCATCTATGCATTCATACGTCAACATCTCTCGACATCTCAACGTTTCGAGTATGCTTCAACAATCACTTAATGTATGTATAAACAAATGTCTAATACATTTTATGATCAAAGGGATTTTTATTTAAACATTACAAATGTTATATATTTTAGAAAAAAACACTTTTGGTAATTAAAGGGAAATGTTTTAATTAAAAGAAAATGTTATAAAATGTTATAAACATTTTATATATTTTAGAAAAACATTTTTGGTAATTAAAGGAAAATGTTTTAGCCAAAAACAGTTAAAATTCACTAGATAAACCTTCCCCAGAAAAAGACAAGAAAACTGCCGTTTTCGTCTGGGCGGCCCCCTTAATTTTAATGGGGCCGGCAACTATTTAAGGGGGCCGGCACGCTCCTCTTGTCAGAAAGGATTCCCTATAAATACTGGTTCATTTCTGCAATTTTTCCCAACCTTCAGCACTAAAATTTTCAGTCCCAATCCTTTCCAAACATCTTTCTAAATCCTTTGATCATAAGATTATAAGTCTTTGTTTTCAAGTGATCCAATCCTTCACCACTCAGAGTGCAAGAGAAGAATCCTCCCTATCATAAAGCTAAAGATATATTAGAGTCTAGTTGGTGTTGATGTGAAGTTGTGAGTTATGTAGTAGATCAAGATGATCTTACTTAGTAGTGAGTCAATGAGTGAGTAAGAAGTAGTGGGAAGAAGTAGTAGTGTGGAGAAGTCATTTAGTTGTGAAGATGTAGGTGTGTGAATAAGTAGTGGAGTATAGAAGAAGTTGTGAAGTAGTGAAAAAGTCGTGAAGTTGTGAAGTCGTGAAGAAGTCGTGAAGTCATGTAGAAGTTGTGTAGTTATCGAAGTCGTGTCGTGAGATTGGTTCTAGCTACTATTAGAACCCGACATTTAGCTTAGTGTCGTTAATTGGTGTAAGCAAAAGTTGTTTACGGTTTTCTCCGCCAAAAGGGAGCTTGTTGAGTAGTGAAGAAAACCCTCGAGTAGGTGACTCGGGGAGTGGAGTAGGGCAAGGAAGATGTCCTTGTAGCCGAACCACTATAAATCATCGTGCCCGGTTTGCATTTCCTTTCTCTTAACTCTTTTCATTTATTCTTACATTTATTGCTTTATATCTATGCTTGCAAATATGTGTTGATTGTTGCTTATATTGTTTTGATGTTGATTGTATGATAGATAGAAGTTAATATTGTTATAGGATGAATAATTATATGATATAGTCTAATAGACTTAGATGCATTATTCACACCTCTCATGTTGAGTTTAACTTAATCGATAATTTGATACAAAACATTTTAAGATTTTAAAAGGAAAACATATTCACATAAAGATCAACCAAAGCTCCATTCATAAAACTAAGTTTTGAAAATAAATTCAAAAGCATATATATATAATTGATCATATTGATTATATGTTGTTTTCATACTAAACTCTAATTGAAGGTTTTTCGAATGAACTTTGAACAAATTAAAAAGATGTAAAACTATTCAATACTTGAAGTGAGTCATAGCCCCACTTTTACTCTTGAACTTTGTTTTCAATACTTGGGGTGAGAAACGTGCAAAATGTTTTATGTGGACTATTATCGCTTTTATTATCTCTAAACTTGCTATGCTTATGGAACTAGGATATTGCATCTACCTTAGTCACATAGTGAACCATCGCGTGTGGACTAGTCTTGGTTAGATGAACGAAATCAACCCTAGTCACATAGTGAACCATCACTTGTGGACTTGATAAGGTTAAATGAAACAGCCATAGTGTGATCACCTATAGGACTTAATATATGTTTAATGGTTATTTATGATATGCGGAATTTATTTGTCAGGATTGGATACATATAGGCCCTATGAGTTTTAGGGTGCCCCTATAGGGCTTTGATGCACGGAAGTTACCCGTAAGGCCTAGTCTAGCTAGCAAGCGTTTTGCGTATATGTCCACTTGATTTGATTATGAATATAAACCTATGATCTCACCAGCGAAAGCTGACTTTTAGCATGTTTTCTCAGGTAATTAAGGAATGATTTGGATGCTTGGATTGGAGGCTTGGCTTGGCAATATGGTTTAAGGATCTGCTTTTCTAAAAACTCTGATATATATTGTGGACCTACTTTTATTTCTTTTGGGCCTTACTTTGGTGAATTTGGGATGAATGACTTTTACCTCGTTCTTTTATGACTTGTGTTGGATACCAATCCTCGTAACACCTCGAAAGCTTGTTGAGTCTTCCGCTGTACCAAATTTTGGGGGTGTTACAACATCATACCTCCTAAACCACTCCTCATTGATTTAACACAAGATAACACTAAAACTCCATCACCTCAACCTCAAATTTCATCTCCTAGTGCATCTAATGCACCATCTAAAATATTCTCCACCATATCTTAATCTCCATCCATCAATGGATATATCAACTCACAATTGTCTCCACCACCTCCTACCCAAGAAATTCCTTCCTTGAACATCATTCTTTCGCTTCCACCTAGTCATCTCCACTTGATCCTCATTTCCCATCTTCACCAATAAATCCACCGAGTCATCTTCACGAGAAGATTCAATCATGTAACCATTCCCTACATTCTACTAAGTGCGTAATCACCACCAAAACTTAAATCCCTGAAAGTCAAACCATCCCTAATGATACATAAACCCATGTTCATCCTTGTGTCGCTCTTTGAATCAAAGGGAAACCGTCATATCCATATTCTCATAAACATGCTTGTCCATGTAGTCAAAACTCAAAGTGAATTTCTTTATGAAATGCGTCAAGTGTTGTTGAGTCACCATTGGTATGTAGTCAACTCCACCTAGCCATTTTCGCCCATACCCATTTCCCATCTCCGTACACTCATAAACATGTTTGTCTATGTCATCAAAAGTCAAGTGAATTTCATTATGAAATGCGTCTTTTCCACTTTCTAACAAGTGAAGAACACAAAGAAGATATCCAAGCTTTTGTCGAGTAATCACCACCTCATCCAAGTGAATTTCATTACGAAATGCGTCTTTTCCACTTTCTAGCGAGTGAAGAACACAAAGAAGATATCCAAGCTTCAAGTGTTGTCGAGTCATCACCACCTCATCTCACATATTCACCTTCGGTCGTCAACCAACAAAACACCCAAAAATCCCATGATTCCCAATCATCCACCTTTGTCAAACGATATATTAATCTAAACCATACTTGTGAACCCCCTTGCCATAACCTTCCCTTTCCCTCCAAGCTCATCCATCTTCGTTGTTCTACGTTTTTAAAAGAACGTACCATCTTCATCATCATCCTCTTTTGATTCTTTTTTAGTATATATTTTGGCATATTTCGCCAAAATATGTTGGTTGATTTTTTTTTGTCGTAATATGCCAAAATATATACTAAAAAAAAATTTACTATGTAAACTTAAGCATCGGTCATGATTTTTTTATGAACTTTGCCTCCCATTAGAATTTTTCATTCCTATATTTTGGCATATTTCGCCAAAATACGTTTTTAAAAGAACGTACCCTTCAATTCTTTTTTACTATGTAAACTTAAGCATTGGTCATGATTTTTTTTTATTTAGGTTGTTGTTTAAAAAAAAAGAAAAAAAATTGCATGAGTCATAGTTTTAGTCCATATACCTTAAACATCCATATCTTGTTCTCCGATAAGTGTCATGCATATATCTATCATCATCATTTTGTATATGTGCATTATTTTTCAACTAACTTTACCTTGTAGCACTCTTCCGTTACTTGATTTCTTGGTGCCTCAAATGAGGGGGAGCATACACCAAGGGGGAGCATTGGTGATGTGTATTACATCCCTATATATATATATATATATATATATAATCATTATATTGTTTATTATTTTTTATATTTATTATTTATATTTTTTTATATTATATTTTATATTTTATCAATTTATATTTTATATATAGTTATATTATATATATATATATAATATACTACAACCTATTATATATAATATACACCACACACACATATCAATACATTACTATATTATATTTTTTTTCGTTGCAGAGAAATAACCCTTGATCGCAGGTTAAAAGTTTGCAATTTATTTGATTCCATGGATTCTGCTAGAGTCGATGCTTTATAAGGATGATTGTGATCAAGGCTTCACTTACGATGATGCAAGCCGCTTCTTTATTTAAGGATTGAAGGGTAGTACGAAGTCTCGTCTAGGAGTCCACCCTTTTTGCTTCGACAAAAGGGGAGAGAGAAGTGTAAACAAGTAACTTTATACATTTTACTATGAGTTATATGTTTACATAGTTTGTCATCATCACCAAACACGGGCGGAGATTGTTGGCATAAATATTACGATATTCTATACTTAACGATATTTAATCTAAACATCCGTCTTCTACTGTTGACTGGATGAAAAGATGTAAGTTACAAACATGACACTGTAACAGTGGTTTTAAGTTATTTTGTATCCAAATCCATCTATGCATTCCATGCACGTCCAACATCTCTCGACATCTCAAACGTTTCGAGCTATGCTGGCAACCAATACTTAAGGCGTCTGTATTAAACAAATGGTCTAATACATTTTATGATTAAAGGGATTTTTATTTAGAAACATTGTACAAATGTTATATATTTTAAGAAAAAACATTTTGGTAATTAAAGGGAAATGTTTAATTAAAACGAAACATGATTATAAAATGTTATAAACATTTTATTATTTTAAGAAAAACACTTTTTGATAATTAAAGGAAAATGTTTTAGCCAATAAAAAACAGTTAAAATTCACTAGATAGACAACCTTCCCGCAGAAAAGACAAGAAAATACCGTTTTTCGTCTGGGCGGCCCCCCTTAATGTTAATGGGGCCGACACCGTATTGTTAAGGGCGGTCGCACGCTCCTCTTGTCAAGAAATGATTCCCCTTACGTTAAATATCTGGTTAATTTTGCAAATTTTTCCCAACCTTCAGCACTAAAATTTTCAGTCCCAATCCCTTTCCAAAAAACATCTTCTAAATCCTTTGATCATTAAGATTATAAGTCTTTGTTTTTCAAGTGATCAATCCTTCACCACTCAAATGTGCAAGAGAAGGATCCTCCCTATCATAAAGCGTAAAGATATATTAGAGTCCTAGTTGGGGTAGATGTGACAGTTGTGAGTTATGTATGTATAATGTAGATAAAGTAGATCAACATGAATCTTACTTAGAAGTGAGTCTAAATGAGTGTAGTAAAAGTAGTGGGGAAGAAGTAGTTAGTGTGGAGAAGTCATTTTAGTTGTTGTGAAATGTAGCGTGTGTGATAAGTAAAGTGGAGTAATAGATAGAATTGTGAAGTAGTGAAAAAGTCGTGAAGTTGGAAGGAAGTCGTGAAGTCATGTAGAAGTGGTGTAGTGATCGAGAGTCGTGTCGTTGAGATTGGTATCTAGCTACTATTAGAACGCCGACATTTAGCTTAGTTGTCGTCTAATTGGTGTAAGCAAAAGTTGCTTTACTGGTTTTCTCCCGCCAAAGAGGGAGACTTGTTGAGTTAAAGTGATAGAAAACCTGCGAGTAGGTGACTTCGGGAGTGGAGTAGCTAAGGAAGATGTCCTTTGTAAGCCGAACCACTTATAATCGGATCAGTGCCTCAGTTTGCATTTTCCTTTCCTCTTAACTCTTTTCATTATTCTTACATTATTGCTTTATATCTAATGCCTTGCAAATATGTGTTGATTGTTGCTTAATTGTTTTTGATGTTGATTGTGTGATAGATAGAAGTTAATATTGGTTATAGATGAAATAAATTATCGTGGATATACGTGCTAATAGACTTAGATGCATTATTCACAACCTCTTCATGTTGAGTTTAACGTTAATCGATAAGTTGATACAAAACATTTAAGATTTTTAAAAGGAAAACATATTCACATAAAGATCAACCCAAAGCTCTATTCATAATACTAAGTTTTGAAAATAAACAAAAGAAACATATATAATTGATCATATTGATTATATGTTGTTTTCATACTAAACTCTAATTGAAGGTTTTTTGAATGAACTTTGAACAAATTAAAAAGATGTAAAACTATTCAATCCCCCCTTCTAGTTTTCCACACATTTTTCACACACAAACTCCATTCTCACTTCCAAAAAATGTCTCAATTTCCTATTAATGATCCGTTTATGAACACCCTCTTCAACATGAGCAAACTCGTCATCTTCGTCAAACCCTTCCAAAACCAACAACAACAACAACAACAACAACAACAACAACAACAACAACAACAACAACAACAACAACAACAACAACAACAACAACAACAACAAACACGGCACAACCCTCACAATCTCAACCACCAATTGAAAATAAACCCAAAAGGGGAAATGAAGAATAAAACGAAGTGCAAAAAAAATAAAAAATAACTAAAAAACCCACAACCGAACCCCAAAACCAAAACAAAGCTGAAACCGAGCCCGGATTAACTTGTAGTGTTCGTTGGTTATAGTCGGAAGACCTGAATAATTTACCCTTAAATGGAGATTGTTAGGAATCATTCTAGAAGTGTTATTATTCTAGGTCTTGTCTTTGTAATAATTAGAAACAATATTAGTTTTAGTTTACTTTGTAATAAGAGAAGCGAGGTAGGCAGTTTATTAAGTTTAACTATGTAAAGGGATTAGGCCTAATAGGCCCAGTCCCTACCTTACTCCAGTAGCCTACCTCGCTGCTTAAGTAGTATAAATACTCCTCACTCTAAGGTGAGAGGTGTGGTTGAATAGGCTGTGTAGTTAGGCTTTTCACTAAGAAATAATATTTTATCTCATAACCTTTCTTTCTACCTCGCTTCTATCTCGTTCCATATTAAAGATTCTAAGTCATTGACATTGTGTGATGATAATGATTGAAGAGAAACCTACACATTCCGCTGCGACATTTTGGGGGTGTGACATTCATAGACGTAGGGCTTAGCTTATTAGAATAACTCGAGGGGATTTATTTAGTAGACTTATTAGTTGTATGTTCCTTCGAGAAATCCTTCCCACCAGTAACATCACCACCAGCCTTGGATTTATCATTCACTTTTTGTGGCATAGGGATATTATAATATTCGTTACTAGCTTGTTGTCTATTAGTCTCTAATCCTGGTGTTTGGATCTCCACATTCACATAACTTCCCATACCCTCAACCTGATTCAGTACTTCCCCAGTAACCGTCGTCGTTGCATGGTCATGGATTCCATGTGTGGTATGCTTCGTAGCATCACACACTTGTTAGGTAGATTCAACAACAATTTTCCTACAAGATTCAAGTGGTTTACCATTGCTCCAATCAAATTTCCTTCCATATTACGAACACTAGCTGCAAGGTTACTCAGGTTCGGACAGTGCGTTTCATCAGTGATGTTTTGGATACCCGAGTTCGTACCAGAAGCACCTTTTCTCCCATGCTTTTTCTTATGATTACTACCACTCCCACCCGAACCGAGAAACCCCTTTTGCATGGTTACATCAATTCAGACCAATTAAATCGACCACCAATAAAAACGATTTAAAAAGCCCTAGATAGTTAGGGTTTAAACCAAATAAAGCACAATTGATGGGAGCTTGAACAAAAGAATAAGCACAAAGATTAACATTGAAGGATGTTAGTAACAGCACCGAACGTAAAGCCATAGAAAATAAATTGAAAAAGACGACCGTGAAAACCCTAAACCAAAAAGAATAATCGATCGTACCACAACACAACCAAGAATGATTTATGAGTGATAAGAAGAGATTAGACAAACACTTTAGGATTTAAGGATGTGATTTCATTAAAGCATCAATGAATCAACAAAAATCAAAAGAAACGATTAGTTTTAGTTTGAGATCGCAAAAAGTCGTCACATGAAGGAGAGACCAGGGTTTTTATTTTGTCACCTCTGGTTTGTTGGGCTAATTTTTTGAATTCAATGGATTAGAAACCGAGCTAGTTTTGGTAAAACCGAATAATTGAAGTGATAATTGTAAAACGTTTGTTGAAAAGGGTGAATCAAAACGCGTGTTTGTGAATTTTAAGATTGTTTTTTTTTTCTTTCCAATTACTCATTTTTATAAATACAATCAAGCTACTTATTAATCGTATGGTCATGATTTAATATCTATACTTCTATATAAAGCATTTAAGTTGTGGGCTCCATAAAAAATTAAGATAAGGAGCTCCAATTATGGAGTGACATGTGTCACTTCTCAACTAAAAAATCACATTTATTTTCAAATTTAAATATCTTTTGATCTATTTATTTTTTTATTGATCTAATTCCACAATATTTTCTAAGATTTTGTGCTCTTTAATTCAACATCCATTTTCAACTATTTTTATAAGTTTTTAATTTTTGCATTTTTAATGGGTTATTTTGATTCAAATTTTTGCAACTTTAACATTTATTTGAATCAATGCAAACTTGAGTCGTCAAAATTATAGCTTTTGGGGGAGTGTTTGACGGGTATAAAACTGTGACGGTCTTTATGCGAGAATAATAATGTCACGGGAAAGTTACGAGAAACCCAAACAAACACATACAACGAACAAATATACTTTCGGAGTGTTGTGTAATGAATTCACTAAGCGCGTACGCAATTGTGGGAGAGTTGGATTAGTAATTTATTCATTATTTTTCTATTATAACTATTATTTTTTTGCCGCCGCTGTGCGCGGGTATCCAACTAGTATACTTAAAAACAAACAATTAAAACCATTACGACAATTATCAAAAAATCGAACAAAATTATTTCATTCAGATTCAGACTTTATAATAACCACGTAACAGTAAGATGTGGTTGTTAAATTCAGAACCAAAACATCATAATGAAACAAACACACCCTAAGTGTCTAGTTTGACTTTTAAAGTTAATCTTTTTCAACTTTGAATTTTTATTTTTATTTTAATTTTTGTGCGTGCGTGTGCGTGTGCGTGTGTGTGTTTGTGTGTTATATGATACTTGATGAAACTTATATCAATAAAAATACATTGAAAACCCAATTTATTCATATATTTTTTGCATAAATTATTATATGACACTGAAAAAAAATAGTTAGGGTGCGTTTGGTTCGCAGAATGTTTTTGAAGTAATTGTAATCTTTCAAAGGAATTGTAATTTGA
This sequence comes from Artemisia annua, assembly GCA_014162995.1. NCBI lineage: Eukaryota > Viridiplantae > Streptophyta > Magnoliopsida > Asterales > Asteraceae > Artemisia > Artemisia annua. Next base: position 10,242 of record LBNU01035373.1, read on the forward strand.
ATGAATTGTAATTTAAAGAATTGGAATGTGTTGGAATTGTAATGTGTTGTAATTGTAATTGATGAAATCTGTCATTGTGTTTGGTTGGCTCGCAACGTAATGTAATTCAGAAAAAAAATAGAAATAAATAATAATAATAATAATAATAATAATAATAATAATAATAATAATAATAATAATAATAATAATAATAATAATAATAATAATAATAATAATAATAATAATAATAATAATAATAATAATAATAATAATAATAAAAATCCTAATAATAATAATATTAGGATTTTAATAATAATATGCTAGAGGTGTGGGGGCCCAGTTGGTTTCTCGGCTCCCCACCAATTTCTTGTAAAAATCCTATTAATTTTTAATAAAAATAATAATAATAATAATAATAATAATAATAATAATAATAATAATAATAATAATAACAACAATAATAATAATAATATATATATGATGATAATAATAATAATAATAATAATAATAATAATAATAATAATAATAATAATAATTATTATTATTATTAATAATAATAATAATATTAATAATATTATTTATTAAAGAATAATAATAATAATAATAATATTATTATTATTATTATTATTATTATTATTTAATAATTTATTAATAATAATATTATTTTATTATTTAATACTTTAATAATAATAATAATAATAATAATAATAATAATAATAATAATAATAATAATAATAATAATAATAATAATAATAATAATAATAATAATAATAATAATAATAATAATATTTTATAAATACTGATGCTTTTAATTATAAAATACTGAATTACAACGTAATTCAAAACTTTTCATCCAACTTGCAATGTAATCTGAATTCCCTCCCTTGATGTAATTGGAACTATTGAATTACAATTACATTGCAAACCAAACACCCTACGTAATGTAATTTGAATTACAATTACATCCATTATGCAAACCAAACACCCTACGTAATGTAATCAAATTACAATTACATCCAATTAAGGTTAAAGTTGATATTAAAAAAATATTAAAAATTTAAAAAGTTAAACTGAATACTTATTTTGAGACATGTGTAGTAGTATAAATAAAGAAATATGAATACTAGGCCAAAACTTAATATAGAGGAATAAATTTTTGATAATCGTGTTCATTAAGCGAGAGTATATGTGAAAGTAGGTCGACATAATCCTCACCTAATATATTTTTTTTAGTGAGATAACGAACACGTACATATTCATAAAATTCATCTTGTAAGAATTTGATATTTATTGACATCAAATGGAGAAAGACCAAACTACGAATAAATGTTATATGTACCAAATCAATTTTATTATAGAATCAGTTCAGTTCCAAATTAGGTGAACCGAATATATGTGTTTGTTCCGATTTTTAAAAAACATATATTTAGGATACCGAACAAATTTCTATAAGATTCACTACGATGTGTAATCTTTACAGACATTTTTTTGCTTCTTTGTGACCTATATATAGTGTATCGACTATGTTGTACACGATTGACTGTTCCTTTTGTGTGGCCATTATAATGTATGTGATATTTTTATTTACACAAGTTTTAATTATGTTAATTGCCGATCATGAAATAAAAATTCATGCTAGATCAGAAACGGTAACATATGCTTTATTATTATTTAAGTTGGATACCAATAATGGCAACGAAAGCATCTTATTTTCGCTTTACTAACATGTATAAGCGCAATGACAAAGATTATCCTCGCAATAGCCGATGCCATCGCGATGTGTAGCTTTACATTCGTCAAAGCAGGTTTGAAATGCACAATCAGGACCAATCCGCCAATAATCCATGCAGTTGTGATCCGCAGCAAACACGATTTTGGTGCCTAAACAATATACCAAATAAATAACATCAACTAATGAATAATTAATAAACACAAGAGAAAACCAGATAGGTTTTTAATATAACAATTATTTATATTATTCATACTTTACAAAAGTGCATTTTCGTATATATATAAACTTCTTAATCAAGGTTAACGAATATTAGTAATAGACATTAATAAATAGATTACCTGCAATTGCGATTATGAGCACAAGAGCAACAAGTAGTTTCACAGATGCCATAATCTGAAATTTGTGAAGATATTTCACTAGCTAGTATGTGATGGAACTATATCTACCAAATGGTTAAAGACTTGCGAATTTATATGGAACGATTTGACGAGCACATGATGTAAATGTTCTTGCCATTAAATGAATTTCATTAAAGTTTCATTAAATACATATGCTTGGTAGTTTGTAACCATCCGTAATTTGTTGATAACCTGAAAACTATGCAAATTTATATTACCTATAAAGTCTTTTTGTCTTTGCTTAAATTCTTTTTTTTAAAATTTCTATAAATAGTTATCGAATATTACAAGTATTTAATTATCAAATACTCTCTCTGTCCTATATTAAATGTTCACTTTTAACTTTTGGAGTCTTTTTTCTTCAACTTTAACCTTAAATATTTTTGTTGTATTATATAATACTTGATAAAAATTATATCTAACGAAAATACGTTAAAAACTCAATTCATTCATATATTTTGCATCAAGTACTATATAACACACATAAAAATATTTAAAGTCAAAATTTATAAAAAAAGACTTTGAAAAGTTAAAGTGGACATTTAATATGGGACGGAGGGAGTACATCAATTCAATACATATAATTAATACTACCTCCGGCTCAAAATAAGTGTCTAATTTGACTTTTCAGAGTCAAACTGTTTCAACTTTGACCTTAACTATTTTTGTGGATGTTATATAATATTTGATGCAAAATATATAAATGGATTTGATTTTAAGCGTATTTTTTAATGGTATACTTTTTCATCAAGTATTATATAATACAAATATATATATATATATATATATATATATATATATATATTCAAGATCAAAGATAAACTAGTTTGACTCTGAAAGTCAAACTGAACACTTATTTTGGGACGGAGGGAGTACTATTTTTAAAACACTCATCACTCAAAAATACAATTTTATTACCACATAGTACAATTTAAGAAAGCTACTAATTTACCTATATCTATACTACTTATAATATAATAGAGGAATGACTCTTTCTTCAAATTTTAAGATTTACAAGAAAAAATAAGCATAATGTACACTACTTTAATGCGCCTAATTTTTAGACTTGCAATAAAATAAGCATAGTGTACAACACTTTAATGCACATATTAAAAAACAAAACACCACATCAATGCTATTTAATATAATCAATTAATTAACTGGTCAATGAATATAATTACTACAGTTATTAAAACACCCCTTACATAAAAAATACAAATTATCAAGCATATTATACAACCAAATTAAACACAATTACTGCATTAAAT
>LBNU01035374.1:0-48737 GCA_014162995.1 Artemisia annua
ATGCTTGCTTTCTTATTGGAAGCAAAAAATAAAACTATATTTAAAGGGAGTTTGAAATAGGGAAAAGATAAAGTTGATGTTTCACATTTCCAATATGCGGACGATGCCCCTTTATCATAGGGAGAGTGGTCTTTTGATGAATATCAAAAATTTATTCTAGGATCCTCTCTTGTTTCCACCTCGCTTCCGGTCTCAAAGGTAAATTTCAACAAAAGGCAAGTTATTTGGTCTTGGCTGCTCACTAATGTTGAGCTACACCTCGTTCGCCGACAAAAAATTGGGGATGCCTCCCTAGCACGTTCCCTTGCACCTATTTGGGTCTCCCCATTTTTGGTGCTAAGATGTCAAGGATGTTTCAATTGAATCCTCTTCTTGAAAGATTCACAAAAAGACTTGACAAAATGGAAAGCAAAAACCCTCTCTTTTGGTGGACGCCTTACTCTCACAAAATCCGGTTCTAGGAAGGTTCAGGTGAGTCTTACTACTTTCTCAACATTCAAGGCTCCAAAAACTATAGTGTTAATAAGCTTGAATGCATTAGAAGAAGGAATTCTTTTTGGGGCTGGGGTCCTTTAGAATTGATAAAATTTCCCTTGGATTGCTTGGGGACAAAGTTAATATCTCCTTTAAATAGAAAGGGGTCTTTGGTGTTGGAAGCCTTATGGCGGTAAGCCTAACTTGCGCGTTTACTAGCAAAATGGTTGGTGGAGGTTTTTAAATGAAAAAAATTCTATTTTTGTGCAAATGATTCGCTCTATTCATGCCCAAACGGCGGTCTTCTTAATGCTTCTTCAATAAAGGGTGTAAATCGGGTCCATGGTATCATATCGCTAAATTGAAATGATGCATCGTTCGGAAGCTACGGAATTGATTTGCCTTCACTTTTCAAAAAAGAATTGGCAACGCGTGAATCCACTAGCTTGTTGGCTAGATAAATGGCTTGGCGTGTGCCCCTCTCTGTTGAATATTCCCGCGTGCTCTTTTGCATCTTGAAGCTGATCAGAAGATTGTCGAGTTTGTGATAGTATTGTTCTCTTACATCTCTCTTTGAACACTCTCTTACTGTTCCTTCACCTCAATTACTCTTGATTTGACCACTGTTTCTTTTAGTACCAATATCTACTTCCACAACCCATATGTAAATTCCTATTCAAAGGCCCTCTATATTCTTCTCTATCTCTAAACCAATTCACTCCTGGATTGCATTCTTCTATATATTGGTGTTCTGAATAGATCCCCTAGATCACGGCGAAATGTGTAATTAGAGGAGCTGACTATTTCCTCATCATGCCATTCAAGTTCTCAAGATCATTATGGTGTGTTATTTTTACCTCTCCATGCACATCTAATCTATATATGTCTCATATTTCACAGTTTAGTCATTCAATAACACCACAAACCCCCGCCACGGATCCAACCTAAGATGGATTTATACTTGTTTAGTTTTTTTTTTTCCAATTAAGTCAACATTATGCTTCATGGCGTGTTGTCAATGCAAAGACTCCCTACAAGAGTTTAACCTTGACGCAAGGGGATTGACTTACATTCGGTTCGTTGCCCTTTATTGTGATGACGATGTGGAAACGGAAGTCCCATTTATTCATCTCTTGCAAAGGTGCTTAAACGAGACATGCGTCCAATTTCCTCTATATATATGGGATGTCTAATCATGTTCTATATTTCGGGCATCATAGACATCTTACCCTTGCGGACTCAGCATGGGTCTTTTCTCCGCTTTGTCCCTATATTTGAGTGCTGTTCAATCAACAATATGGATCCTTTGGCGCTATAGAAATGAGTGTTTACTTTGGGTCCAAAGAAACCGAAAGATTCTATCCTTTAATGATGTTAAACTCAATTCTTTCATTTGGATTTCCAATAGATATAGGAAGATTTTTGTAGTTGGATTGAAGTGGTTCTCGGCCCTCACATTTCCCTCACTTCTTTTTGTAATCTTTTCCTAGCTCCTTGCTAGGTGTTATATAATTTGCCGTTCCAAAAAAAAAAAACCCCCAACAGCTTATAATAAGTTCTTGAACCATGATCATGGTATCAAGCGATTGACAATATTGGTGGTTCTGATGATCATCTTGAGATTTCTACGTAGACAAATTCTTAATTTGAACCACTGGTAACTTGATTAGGATGTTCATATCTAGATTTTAATTGCATTCTTTTATTTTGTATGCAAATTGTTCTAAATACATGTCAAAAGTTGTATATTTTTAATATTTGTATGTTTTCAATGATTATATAATTTTCATTCAAAGTTTCTATACGGTATGGTTTTATAGCATTCACTCCTTCATATGTACTTCTTTAGAAAGTACACCATAAAATAGCTAAATAAAGGCGACTAGGCAAGACATGTTTGTACAAAGCCGAAAGACAAACAGTTTAGCACAATGATGTGCTATAATGTATCGGTTTTGTTTCATACAAAAGAGAAATAATAACGAGACTTGCTAGAAAAATACATTTAATTATGATAAGATAATGAAAATCAACCAAACTGAAAGAACCATTTCATTCCAATTTCTTATAACAAATAAGCATGTTTTAACGTTCATTTTGCTTGTGAGAACATATAAAACCCTGGTAATTATCTTTACATTTGGTAAAAGATGAAAAAGAATTCCCTTGCTATTTTTAATCAGCAAGTAAATAACATATTCATGCATGGAACACTTGTTCCTGATGTAAAAGTTGTGTACTGCAGATATATTTCTAATATGCATAGTGAATTGCCAAATATATATGTATCAGTTAATTAGTAGATTGAATAAATGATCTTTGTCGCAAATTAAATTTAATGTTATTTCACTGGTTTTTTCTGAAAACCTTTAAGCAGCCTAGTGAAAGATAAATAATGTACCATATGATCACGAGTGACATAAAAAGCGTACAACATAGTTTGAAAGTTTCAAATAATTAATGAGCACGAGCAACTTTGCCTTTTCTTCCCTAAAAGCATATGAACGTAGTTTGAAATTTTCATATTTATATTCATGGAATGAGCAACATATATAGTTTTCTCAATATGGTTCTTAATTCTAACAATTGTCAAGTGAACAATGATGTTTTTTTTTATTTTTTTCTTTCTTCTCGCAAATACGAAATATATGAAGAAGTTATAACTTTTGATTTGCGATGGAAAGACTAGTAATCCAAACAAAGTTACAACAACAACTTGACGTGGTAAAACCACACAGGCAAAACACCAAGTAGAAGACATGGATGGCCTCTCACAAAAATGTAAAATTGAATCCTAGACTTAGGTATTGTAATTTTTGAAAACCAACTATACGCCAGGAATCAAACTCAGCCGGAAAAGTTTCTAAGAGAAACCCGAGGTCAGCACAAATTGGGTTGGACCTAGATAAGAAAATATCTCAAATTACATGCTAGACTAATATTATCTCTTTGTAATTTCGTCACTTAGGGTGATTGTGGACGTATAGTCTGGCCCGCGCCCAGACAATGGGTCAGGCCCGGCAGACAGCGGCCCACTCTACGCCTAAACCCTAATCCATGCCTATAAATACATGGCTGGAATCCCCTTATTCACTATCTCATAACAGGTTACCCTAAACCTAACTCATATATGCTACATCGCATCGATGACTGACTTGACCGTCGGAGGTGGATCCCGGGGCTACGGCCTCGGGTCCACTCCTAACGGGTTCTCTTTGTTGACAGGTCTACTCAGGGCTCGAGAAGACGACTAACGGCCCATGGAGAGTCGTCGAATACAGCCCGCGCCAGATTATATATCAACAAGTGGCGCCATCCGTGGGACCACTACGATAAGTTTCGTGTTCTCACTTCACCGGAAAGCAACCACGAGTTCAAGAACCGGTACTTTGATTTTTTTAATTGGTCGTAGTTTGGATTGCAAGTGCATGAACATAGTAAGATATGTTATCCAAAATACATGAACATAGTAAGATTCGCAAGTTGTCACGTGGCAAGGGAATCTCTAGATATGAATGTTACTGTATTTACATGCTTCATGATACCATTCCGTATATCTAACTACGGTTTCTTATAATTAACGCCTTTTTAGTTTGATAAATATATCAAACTTACGACATGTATATCTTTTTTTAAAAAAAAGGTAATCAATATCTTCTAAGATTAACTAAGATATCCTAATATCTTTTAAATATGAAAAAGATTTTACATAAATCTTGTAATTTGGTAAACACGATTTTACCTATAGCCACGCGCCAAGTCCGCACGATCGGACCTATTTTATATTTTAGACGCGAACAACGCAGTCAGGATAAATCTACCCGCGTTAGGCCATGTGTAAGAGACATCTTCGCAGATTGGCGCCATGAGCGCACTGTTACATACAGACACCACGATGCTAAGTCGATCGCCATGAGCGCACGCAGACAAAAGCCGTGGTCAACTGCGATCATCCTCAAATGTTAAAGTCTATGCGGTTACGATACATCTATCTGCGTCTGTACGTGCGAAAAAAATTATTAGTCGCGGTTACGGTACATCCATCCGCGCCATTGTTTTTATAAAAAAGAAAAAGAAAAAATTAATCGCCATGAGCGCACTATAGATTAGCTATGTACTACTTTTTTTTTATATGTAGTTATAAAACCTCACGATAGGTGTAATTCGCGCAGCGAAAATTTCTTTTATATGCTATGTGCTATACTATGCTTCACGCTATTTATATTTTATTTTATTAAGTTTTATATGTTGCGACTCGCGGCATATACTTCTAATATTTGCATTAAGTGTTTTCAGGATTTGCATAACTAAGTTTAATGCTCCTACACGAGTAGCACCATCAAACTTGGGGGGCTACCAGGGTATATACTACCACTGTTTGCGCACACCGTACGCAGGTATATTTGGAAGCAGATCGTACGTAAGAGGTATTGCAAGCCCGGTACAAAGACGGATTTAAATATTCGCACCATCTAGCCGCAGGGGAGACGTCCTCTGTCGGTTGTAAAGACGGATGTAATGTTCGCGCACAGCGCGCATCTCTGTCGCGCACAGCGCGCACTTCTGCCACAGAAGCATGTCTTCTGCCGCACCATGCTGCATCGCTACTGGTACAAAAGGTACGCTCTTACCCAGGATGCAGCATGCGGAATCCACTTTCACCATTGTGAGACAATCACAATCACAATCCCATGTGCGCACAAGTTGCGTACACATGGGTCATGCCGTCTTGGTTGATTGGGCCTACGCGGCCGTGATCAGAACGTAAGTCTAGCATAACATAGCCACGCACTATGTCACACTAGACTTGGGGGGCTTGTGGACGTATAGTCTGGCCCGCGCCCAGACAATGGGCCAGGCCCGGCAGACAGCGGCCCACTCTACGCCTAAACCCTAATCCATGCCTATAAATACATGGCTGGAATCCCCTTATTCCTATCTCATAACAGGTTACCCTAAACCTAACTCATATATGCTACATCGCATCGATGACTGACTTGACCGTCAGAGGTGGATCCCGGGGCTACGGCCTCGGGTCCACTCCTAACGGGTTCTCTTTGTTGACAGGTCTACTCAGGGCTCGAGAAGACGACTAACGGCCCATGGAGAGTCGTCGAATACAGCCCGCGCCAGATTATATATCAACAGTGATCGATCAGGTCATGCTCAAAATGAATTAAGTTGGGTTGCCAAAAAGGTTAAATTCTCATGTTTACACAACTTGCATCGTTAATTATCGGTACTGCGACTATCTAAATTGGTACCGCCGGGTTGCAATTAAATTTATGGAGGATGGAGAATATATATATTCCGATTCTGTTATTATGTGATCGATCTTAAAGGGGTTTATTTGGTGTTTCTTTTGGCCCTTCTCAAGGAGTTGGATTGTGAATTGCTAAAGTTGATAACGGAGTTGTCTTCATGACGTTTAGGATGGTGTTAGGATGTCATTATGAGATATGTCCGCTCTTTTAGGCTCGGTGTTTGGTGGTGGTTTTTGTTTGGAAGGTGTTCGAGTGTAGTTTAGGTGTGCATGGGAGTGTTGTTTCTATGTTTGCTTGTTGACTTGTTGTACTATTTGGTTTGGTGTTTTCTTTTCGGATTTAGGCGTTTCACAATGTCTAGTTTGTTATTTTCTTTATTAAATACATGGGTCGTTCAAAAAAAAAAGAAAAAAACAAACTTGCATATATATATATATATATATATATATATATATATATATATATATATATATATATATATATATATATATATATATATATATATATATATATATATGAGTGGAAATGACCACACACAAAAAAGTTGCACTATTATATACATGGATGGTATTGTTTTCAACAACAATGATGATACCAAATTATACAGGAACAAAGTATGAGGAGGTAAGATATATATATATATACAGTATATGGTTATATCATACTTGAAGAAAAGGAGATTAGCCGTGTCCAGAAAGACGGTGCCAAAAGTGCCTACCTTTAGATTCAATGATTCAAAGATATATATGGTATTGTTTTGTAGATCCTTATTGGTCCGTACACAAAAAATGATCCTCGTGACCTGAAGAATCAAAGATTCATCTGCACGTACGGATCAGCTATGGAAGTTATTCCATTAACACTATTGACTCTGGACAATATCTAAGATATATGGTTATATTGATCCTTATTGGTCCGTACACAAAATATGATCCTCGTGACCTGAAGAATCAAAGATTCATCTGCACGTACGGATCAACAAAGGAAGTTATTCAATTCACACTAACTTAATTAGATGTGGACTGTGGTCAAATATACATACGCAAGCAAGATTTAATCACAAAAGCATCCAGAAGATCATGCCATGCATGCATGCATGGAGTAACATTCAAGCATACCTTAAAGATTAATAACTTTATAGCTCAATTAAATATATAAATCAATGGTCAATAACATGATCACGAGTAAGTTTACATTTCAACTATGAAAAGTGCTAACATACAATATCCTACATTATAAAAGAGCCATATTTGGAGGAACACGTACAACTCTATATAAACACACAACCACTAAAGCATAAGCTCAAATACTTAATACACTACTAGAATAAGTAGAACAGGCGACGAGAATAATCCCGACGACATCATTTCGTCGGCATTTTACGCTAAACGACAAAAAAGACGCTTGACCGAGCCAAACCCGCGTTGAATTTTTGTGATTTTAAAATCCCGACGAAACTTCGTCGGTACGTTTTCGGTCAAATTTGACTTTCTCAATAATTGGGGAAACTTGGGCGGGAATTTGACCCGCCAAGAGTTTCCCGACGACTTGTCGTCGGTATTTGGTAAAAACAAAATTATTACGTCTAACGTTTTTATTAGCGTATCATTACCGTTTAATTACGTTATTAGTGTGATAGTCCCGACGAAATGACGTCGGAAACTTTTCAATATATTTTTTGTCTCCCCGTGCTTGCGAATACTAGCGAATATTTCATCGGGATTTATTTTCCCGCCTCATTTTCCCTTTGTCCCGCCAATTTTTTACTTTATATATACCGAATAATCCTTAACTCGGCAAAATACACATAAACTCACAAAATCAAAACTCGGATCGTTCGTTTAACATCTCGTGAACAACCATAGCATCTCGGCTCGTTTGTTTAACATCTCGTGTATAACCATATGATCTCGGCTCGTTCGTTTAACATCTCGTGTATAACCATAATGATCTCGCATCGTTCGTTTAACATCTCGTGTAATAACCATAGCATCTCGGCTCGATTCGGTTTACATCTCGTGTAAACCAGTACATCTCGGCTTCGTTCGTTTAACATCTCTCGTGTATAACCATATGATCTCGGCGCGTTCGTTAATCATCTTCGCTTTATAACCATTAGCAATCTCGCTCGTTCGCTTGTAACATCTCGTGCTAAACCATATGATCTCGGCATCGTTCGTAACATCTTTGTACAACCATATGATCTCGGCTCGTTCGTTAACATCTCGTGTATGAACCATATCATCTCGCGATCGTCGTTTTAACATCTCGTATATAAACCATAGCCATCTCGGATGTCGTTTGAAGATCTCGTATAACCATAGCATCTCGGCCCTCGTTCGTTTAACCATCTCGTATAATAACCATATGATCTCGCTTCGTTCGTTTATAATCATCTCGTTTAAACCATAGCATCTGGCTCGTTCGTTTAACATTCGTGGTTCGTTCGTTATACATCTCGTGTAAACAAACATAGCATCTCGGCTCGTTCGTCTTAACATCTCGTGTAAACCATTATGATCTCGGCTCGTTCGTTTAAAACATCTCGTTATAACCATAGCTATCTCGGCTCGTTCATTAAATCTCGTGTACAACCTATGATCTCGCTCAGTTCATTATAACATCTCTTGCTACACGCATATGATATCGGCTCGTTTGTTAACATCTCGTGTATAACCATATCATTTTCTCGGCTCGTTCGTTTAACATCTCTGTTATAACCAGCATCTCGCTCGTCTTATACTCCGCTGTATAACCATTGATCTCGGCTCGTCGTTAACACTCTTGTACAACCATTATCATCTCGGATCGTTCGTTTAAGCATCTCGTTAACAACCATATCATACTCAGATCGTTCGGTTGAACATCTTCTGATAATACCATACCATCTCGGCTCGTCGTTTAAAATCTCGTGTATTAACCATAGCATCTCGGATTCTCGCTCGGTTCGTTTAAACATATCGTGCTATAACAATATCATCTCGACTTTCGTTCGTTTTAACAACTCGTGTGATAACCATAGCTCTCGGCGTCGTTCGTTTAACATCTACGTGTAATACCATATATGCTCGGCTCGTTCGTTTAACATCTCGTATATAACCATATGATCTCGAATCGTTCATTTAACATCTCTTGTATAACCATAGCATCTCGGCTCGTTCGTTTAACATCTCGTGGGCTCGTTCGTTTAACATCTCGTGTATAACCATAGCATCTCGGCTCGTTCGTTTAACATCTCGTGTACAACCATATGATCTCGGCTCGTTCGTTTAACATCTCTTGTACAACCATATGATTTCGGCTCGTTCGTTTAACATCTCGTGTACAACATATTATCTCGGCTTGTTCGTATGTATATTAAATAAAATTATTGAATTTATAAAAGCATTTAATTTTAATTTTAATTAATTATTTTATAAAAGTATTTAATTTTAATAATATATTAAATAAATTATTTATATTAAATAAAAAAATTTAATTTTATAAAAGTATTTAATTTTAAATAAAATTATTTTATTTTAATTTTAATTATATATCAAATAATTGTATTTATATTAAATTAAATTATTTAATTTTAATTTTAAATATATATCACTAGTAAATAAAAGTATTTGTAATAAATAAAATTGAGTTAATTTTATAAAAGTTTTTAAGTAACTACGACAAGTCGTCGGTATTTATTTTGGTAATTCCCCCCCATTTATTTCACCAAAAATCGAATATGCCCGCCATTTGTTTCACCAAAACCAAAACCAGGTCTACACCTCATTCACTTCCAAAACCAACCACATCCCACACCATCACCGCCGACTACACCACCACTGCCACACCGCCAACCTCCCACACCATCACTCTTCCTCTCTTTCTTTCTTCCTCTCTTTATAAAAAAAAGGTAATTGACTTTATTCTTTTAAATTAGTTTAGGAGTTTAAGGTGTTTATTTATGGTTGTGTTTTGTGTTTTGTGGTGTTTGGTTTAGAGTACCCGACCCACCACAGTCTTCGTTGTCCTGCTATCGTCTCGACCCGACCCGACCCACCAAACAACCAGGTATGTGGTGTTTGTTTGCTATGTTTGTGTTTGTAGTTTAATTGTTTGTTATGTTTGTGTTTATGATTTTGTTTAATTTTTGTTTGTGTTTTGTGTAGTACTCGACCCACCACCGTCCGCCCTTGCCGCTGTCCGACCCACCACGCTGATGCCGGACCACGGTTGCCACCAACCGGCCACCACAGCCGACCATCAACACGTATAAAGGTATGTTTGTTTTTTGTTTATTGTTTAATTTGTGTTTATTTAGTTTGTAAAATTTGTGCTTGTGTTTGTAAATAATTTGTGTTTGTATTTGTTTAATAGAGTGGTTCATAGTTATATTAAAGGGGGTGTTTGTTTAAGCTTATTTGTGTGCTTATGTGGTTTTGCTATATTTTTCATAAGCTATTTTGAGACAACATTAATATTTCATTAGAATATGAGAAATGGGTTATGATTAAAATCAAAATGAGCAAGTTTGAATTTTGAAGATGAGAAATGAGTTATGATTAAGAGAAGACGGGTATGCTATTTACTTCTTCAGGCACTTTGATAATATCTTCAGGCACGTGTACAAGACGTCTCAAGCCGGGTGTTAGTCCTCCTGATCTTCAGCGGACCCCTCGTGTGAGAGAGGTCCAAAGTTGTTCTAGACTTGGTGGACTCAACCAGGCGCCCTTCATGGTAGATACGCGTATGGACTATGGCGTTTGATGGTGGTACCTATTTTCATTCTTTTGTTTGGGCATTTTCTTATTCATTTATGTTGCTTGCTAAAGAACGAGTCCTTAACTTGTCTTTGGTTTGGAATGATCATGTGCGTGTCTTTGGGGTTTCTTTGTTTGTTCACATATGAGTTAACTTTGGTAGGTTTCTATTTCAGCACATTTCAGCACATAGAGTTTGAAAAGGAGACTGTATGTTTCATCTTTGTTCTTGTTTTTTTTATACATCTCTCATATACATATGTCATGACATATTTTTGTGTGTTTAAGTCGCAGCAAGTATCTAAAGAAAAAAGGTCAATTGAAGTTGAACATCTGATTGTTAGTATTATTAGTAACTACTTTAGTAATGCCTTCAACGCTGCCTTTGAGCAGGTATGGTTCTGCTCCACCTGCTTTCAACTTTTCAGTCTTCCTAAGTTTTTTCAGTCTTGTAACATACAAACAAATTTTTGTTATTTAGCATGTTAAGAATGGCGAACACAATAAGCTGCGTCATTTTGAGTTCCTGGAGTGCAAGTTTTCGAAGTTTGTCACGGGTTATCACTTCGACATGACCATAGAGGCCTTCGAAGAAGGATATATTGGCACCTACCGCACTGAAGTAATCTAGAATATCGATTTATGTGCAATAACAGTGTGCGCGTTTTATACATCTTCTCTCATATACATATATCATGACTATATTAGCTTATTGTATCGTTATAAACGAATACTATCACTTGCTTTGGTTGTTTAAGAATGAATGAATGAATGAACGGATGCATTTTATGTTATAGTTTTCCAGGTTTGGTTTTTGTAGATTTTTTCCGGAAAAAATCTGGATTTGCAGCATTTCTGCTGCTGTTTTTTTTTTCTGAATGAATGCACTGTACCGACGACATGTCGTCGGTATTTTAAGACATTGACCGTTTGACTTGTTGACTATTTGACTGATTAGTTAATCACTTTTTGTTAATTATAATTAAAATACCGACGAAAAGACGTCGGCATTTTATTTGTCGAACCATGTTTTCGTTTGACTGAAAATGGCTGTGGACCCCACCTCAGCGTCGGGAAATGACGTCGGCACAGTAAGTCCCGACGAGGCATTGCCGACTAACGCCGGCCGACTAAGTTTCGTCGGCATCAACTAAATGCCGACGTCATGACGTCGGCACAGTCGAAAAAAAGTCGTCGGCAAGTAACCTGTTTGTACTAGTGATATCCTAGCCGAATTTTTAGTATCATGTCGGTTTCTATTGAAGCTTTGGCAATGGCGGGTGTGGACTACAATGAGTGGGGTATGGATCTGGAGGAGTGGGAGAGTATTGAGGATGGACCACCTGCACCTCATTTATATGCAGATGAGTTTGAAGAGCGTGAATACGAAGAAGATGAAAGATATGAAGTCATAACGGCGAAAGATGTTTGTGATAAAAGAGATGAGGTTGCTGATCATGTCAAATTCTTGATGCGATACCCTAAAGCTTATAATCATTATGATTGGATCTCGGATCCGAAAACTGCTTGTATGAATCATCTTGTGAACCGTAGTCATTATATTAAGGTATTGAAGATGTTGGTGGTTGTTATAATGGTAGTGATTATGTATGAGAAATGTGCATGCTCAAGTGGTCACAATATATAACACGGCAGATTCTTAATAATCTACTCGTTAGTAGCTATAATATTGTGATTTGTATGTTTATGTATATGTTAATTAAAGTCCATTCTTTGAACTTTTAAACAGGGAAAAATAAAGGGACTGAGTACCATGGTTCTAAAAAGACGCGCAAAGACCCCGCAAAGGCGTGAGCTTTGGTCATGCCGCCACGTCATGTGTTATGCCGTCTTATGTCACGTCTTTTTGTAAACTCGATTTATATGAAATATAATATACATATATAAATATTTTCATATTTTGTGCCACCTTATGCCACGCCTTATAAATGCAAAAGCTTCGCCTTGGTGTAAGGCGTGAGGCTTGGTCATGCCGCCACGCCACGCCTCACGCTATTTATAACCTTGGCTAGTAGACACGTATGTACAACATATAGTAGGTCCATTAAGTAGTTCTAAATCTATAATGGAAGAAATAACAAGGGTAATATTACTATTACGATACCTTAACGAACAACTACCAAATAACTTAGCAGTAAGAAACCTAACCTCATCAAAGCAGGTTTAGGTAGAGGTGGCAAAATAGGCGGTTCGGGTAAGCTCGAGCAATGGGTCAAACGGGCTCGGGTCCTAACGTGCGTGAGCCAAATGAATACGGTTGAATTATTGGGTCAAACAGACAAGGGTTAAATGGACACGAGACAAAAAAAAATTGTGTCGTTTGGAATAAAAGAATCTCATGTTCATTTATTAATCATAATTAATAACCTAAACTTTATTGCTAAATTTACATCATAAAAAATAAGTTAAAACAATTTAAATACGCAAAAAAGTTTTATGTCTATATATATACGCTTTACAAAGTTTAAAATATTTATTAAACAAAGGAGAAAACTAAAATAAAATAGAAACATAAACTTCAACATAGAAAAAGAGAAAATCATTATGATGATTTTACAGCACAAGTAAATTAGTTGGAGTCTACCGTCTAGTAAGGCCATTATTAATAAAGCTTACTATTATTTTTGCTCAGATAGACCTATTGAGAATGTTCATGCTGCCCTAAGAAAAACCAAAAAAACTCGATTTTAAGTTGTGTAAAGTTTATTTGTTCATAGAGGTTTATATAGTTTAATGTGAAGGGGAATCCAAATTAAACTTTTTTTTTTCTTTTTTTTTTTTTTTGAAACGGCAATTGTATTAAGAACCTAGCAAGAAGCTAGCATCATGTGTTACAACGAATGGATATGGCGATACGAGGGTTAGAACACCACTCTATCCAGTTACAAGAGTTTTTGCTACATCTACTAGAAATCCAATTGAACGAGTGAAGCTTCACATCATTTAGAATCATATCTTTGTTCCTTCGGTTATTCTTGAAAGTTATCTCGTTTCTATTCCGCCAAAGAATCCAAATAGCTGATTGAATCACACCATCAAGAAGGTATGAGAGAGTAGATGTGAGATTTGCTCGATCCGCCAAGGTGATTGCCTCAAAAAGATTGGAAGGAATTAAGTTGTGAAGATTCCACCATTTTAAAATGTCGGTCCACGTTTGCTTTGCTATGTCACAATGAACAAAGATGTGATTTTCTGTGTCAAGATCATCGTCACAAACAGGGCACCGAACCGAGTGTAGATCAATTCCTCTTTTATCTAAGTTAACTCTTGTTGGAAGTCTTTCATTTGCCACTCTCCAACTCTTGTTGGAATCCAAATTAAACTAACATAAGATTTCGGAGTTTTTTTTTTAGATAAATAGTGTTTTTTTACTTTTGTTTGCAAAAATGGGTCTTTTTTTTTCTTCATGTAAATATGAGTTTTTTTTGTTTTGTGGACCACTAGTCCTTTTATTTACTTTCTAAACTTTGCAAATTTAGCCTTTTAACTTATAAAAGATGTTATATATCTTTTCCTTTTCTTTAAAATCTTCATTATACACTAGCTTATATTTATTATGTTGTTTGAGAATTAAAAATTAGTGTATGGAAACCAATAAATTTATGCTCCATACTATTTTTCACCTATAAAAATCTTTTACACACATCCGTGCAATTAAAAAGAAAAATAATCATATGTGGATAATTACTCGTTGGGTGGATATAAAAAAATAAGTTGAATATTGATGTTTCTTATTGGAAGGCGTGACATAGTAGACGGAAAGCAATATAGACCTTGTATGGAACATTGGAGAGCAACTTTGATATGTTACCGGAATACATTACAGCTTTTGAAGCTTCAAATCCTAATACCGTTGTGTAGGGCCGTAAATGAACCGGACGAACACGAATAAATCCGTGTTCACGTTAAACGAACGAACATTAACAAGGCTTTATTTGTGTTCGTCTGGTTCGTTTATAGCCCTAAACAATGGTATTAGGCTTTATTCATGTTAAACGAATGAACATGAACAAAGTTTTATTTGTGTTCATCCGGTTCGTTTACAGCCCTAAACAACGGTATTAGGATTCGAAGCTTCAAAAGCTGTAATGTACTCCGGTAACATATCAAAGTTGCTCTCCCATGTTCCGTACAAGGTCTCTATTGCTTTCCGTCTACTATGTCATGCCTTCTAATAAGAAACATCAGCATTCAACTTATTTTTTTATATCCACCCAACGAGTAATGTTCCACATATGATTATTTTTTCTTTTTAATTGCACGAATGTGTGTAAAAGATTTTTGTATGTGAAAAGAGTATGTAGCATAAATTTATTAGTTGTCATACATTAATTTTTAATTCTCAACTAACATTATAAATATAAGCTAGTGTATAATGAAGATTATAAAGAAAAGGAAAATATATATAACATCTTTTATAAGTTAAAAGGCTAAATCTGTAAAGTTTTTAGAAAGTAAATAAAAGGACTAGTGGTACACAACACTAAAAAAACCCATATTTACATAAAGAAAAAAAAAAAGACCCATTTTGCAAACAGAAGTCAAAAAAGCAACATGTATCTAAAAACTCTGATTTCACCAATGGTAAATTGAGCCTTTTAAAAATCAAAACTGAAACCAATTTTGGTCAAAAGTGAAACGGGTTAATTTTTATAAAGAAAAGGTAACCAAAAATGTAGTTATTTAATTTAAATTTAAAGTTAGGCGTAAAATATTGGATTATTCTTATTAACAAATAGAATTTACATTTAAGCCCACTACTTTTATAAATAGGCCAATTATAAATTCAATTGTTATGTACTTATGTGTAATATTTTCAAGTTATATAAATTTTGTAAATTGAAAATTTAACAAATATCATGTACTTCAAACTTTTTAAAGAACAACTTCCATTATTGTTGGCGGTGGCGTTGCTGATGGTGTTGTTGTTATTGTTGTTGTTATTTTTATTTTTATTTATTAAATATCTTTTTTTAAAGCTCATAAGATTTACCAAAAAATAATGGGAAGATATTTGGGCTCCCACTCCTTAGTATCTTGAGACATGGATAACTTCAATATCCGCTTCAACAAGGCAACCGTATTCTTCTCTAAGAATTTATTATTATTATTATTATTATTATTATTATTATTATTATTATTATTATTATTATTATTATTATTATTATTATTATTATCATTGTCCTAAGTCTCCTCAAATAGATTAATACTATCATTAAGATTACAGAACTATTCAAACTCCCCGGTTTTCAGATTAAGCTTCTCCTCGACATTAAACCCTAAAAAGAGAGTGCAAATAAATAAACATAGTTGGAATGCTATGAATGACTTAGGATCAAATGAGAAGAAACCTTAAAATGAGAAGGATGAGAAATACCTATAAATACACATTAGAGATGCGTCGACTTGAATTTGATGCATCCCTAATCTTTTAGATGCACCATAACATATTTTCTAGCTAAAAATTAGATGCATATACATATATTAGATGCATTTCATCAAGTTAGACGAATCCTATGTAATTTTCGTCCTCTGCGGGCCAAATTTGTTGTTAGTACTACTATGCATCGTTTTCACTTCAAAATCATTTTCGAAACTAAGTGGAATGCATCTAAATGAATAGAGATGCATCTAATTCAAGTCGATGCATCTCAAATATGTGGTTATAGTTATTTCTCATTCTTCTCATTTTAAGTTTTCTTCTCACTGGATCCTTACTCTGCTATGAATTAACAAAAAATTAATCGACCAAGTAGCGAAGGTGGTGCTTTCATTAGAAGATGTTTTTGCACTAGACAATCACTTTAGTATCCTAGGAAAACCAACATATGAATTATAAATGGCATACATAGAATCAATTTTACAAGGCAAGCCTCATACTCTCAAATCTATAACGGCGAAGAATAGCCATATGATTTTATTTAGCATTGGACTATGAATCAGTAGTTTGCCTTTTCTTTACTTTTTTCTCTAACACAAAATCATCTACTACTCCAACAAACTCATTTTTATACTCGATAACTGATGCGTCGGGTTGCACCACGCTAAGTTTTACAAATATAGATAAGTCTGGTGGGTTGATCGTTCTCTAGGGGAATAGTGAAGTAGGCTCGAAATTTATTTCGGGATAAGTCTAAAATTTGAAAGGAGAGTCTTTTTGGTATTTTTGTATTTTATGAAAGCAAGTAAACAATCGGGTTTTGAAGGGATTGTTAGCCTTACTATTTTGTGAAGTTGGCGTCTTACACATGAAATGGATTAGATACGTAGATAGATGTGCCCGTAGGGCTACATTCTAGTGTCTACTTTCTCCGCTGCGTGTTAGAAGACTAAAGAGATTTGAGGAAAGAGAGTTGTCAGTTCAGGAGGGAGCAAATTAAAAGAAAAAAGCTTAGTAGTTAGGAGGGGGTAATAACCTAACTAGATCATTACAGTTGAAGTTCAAAGCTACAAGAATCAATGCCGTCAGTGCCAAAGATCAAATGCCGAGATCGTCGGAAGAGAGAACTTCAAGTCTGCCTCAGTATCTAGACTACAGAGACTCTGCGCTTCAACAACGTGAACATTGTTTATTATTGTAATTTACTTTGTTTGTAGGTCTCATTGTAACCATTCACGTTTGACGATATCTTGTAAGGAGATTGTTAGCCTTGCTTACTTAAAAAGATAACGTCACACAAGTGAATTGGACTAGATTTTGTAACAAGTAGTACCCGCAGAGACTACTATTGTAAGCTAGGCAAACTTATGTTGTATTGAGCCTATAAATACCCCTCATGACTCTCCATGAGGGGTGCGGTTAAGCATTAGATCATTGTATTGTTTTGATCTTATAAATAAAAGTTATCCTTTCTTATCCACCCTCTCTCTACTTTCTCTCACTAAAAGATGAATCCTTTCATCTTTTTTGATCAACCAAGACCTCCTGAACCACATAAATCTTATATCTTTACGATCCTACAACCACCATATGTGACGACGTCACCCTTTGGTTGTGAAACCTTCAAGATGCCTTTGACGCTGTTATTCGAGGCCGTCTGTACACTGACCCGTCACAAATAATCTTGAAATTGCACTTTCTAGGCTAAATTGGTGACCACGTTATAGATGCCGGTCGCGTTGCTGAACTTTTTTGTTTTTCTTCGTTCTTCGTCCACTCGAGCCTAAAACTTGTACATTTCCATCATTTGCTCTGCAAGTACCTAAAACTCAAATAGAAGCAATTTAGGGCAATATATGATGAAAAGTACATGATTTTAGAAGCTAAATGACCCTCAAAAAATGTATGAAATTACACCTCAGCAAATGTTCCTACATTTGGGATTTGCTTGTCCTCAAGCAAATAGACTTCTATCCTAACCAAATTACAAGTTATGGAGCATTTAGCATTCGTTTAAAGATAGTTTATGGCACAACCCATTTGACAATACACTAATAAGGATTTATTTGGTACCTATTTAAGGGGGTCATTTAAGCCTAAAATCGAGTAAATGTGATCAAATATTGCTCTAAATCGTTTATTTTTGTATTTTAGGTACTTGGGACGAGAATTCTGGAATTTGGCACTTTTTGGACGAATTTGGACGCAAAAGAGAAGAAAACGACGAAGTCGCGAAAAGACCGTCAGAAAAGGAAGTCTGACGGCGTCACATTCTACCAAGTGACGCTGTCCCTTACAAATCAAGATGGATTTCTAGTGTTAAATTAACAAGAGACGCCTCAGAAAGAATTTGTGTATTTATAACCTGACGTCGTCCGGTGTTACAAGATGATGGGTGATGACATCAAATAGTCCTAATATTTAAGTGTCAATTTCCTCCTAATATGCTCATTATTTAAATTGTTTTTAAAGATATATGCTTTGATTTCTTTATATTTCATTTCTAGGTTATAAATGAGCATAGGAGCAAAAGAGACGCGGAATTGGAAAAGAACTTACAAAAGATACATGTTCAAGTATGCTGAAGAGAAGATACGGCATAACTCACACTCTCCTTTACGCCATAGCTAAGAATTCAAACATGAAGACTAAGTCAACGCTGATCAATAGTTACGGCGTAACTAACTCATAAGGTTACGCTGTAATCATTTGAAGACTTAGAAGAATTTCATGGCAAAGAAGGCTACGCCGTAACTGATGACGTATAGTCCATATTCGGGTCACGAACACGATTAATGAACATTACTAATGCCCAAGCCCACCACGAGTGGGCTATCATAACAATGATTGAGCTACCATACTAATGGTTTGGGCTCACGAAAGCCCAAACCCAAAGTTATTTATGGTCTTGATATGGATATCTCTTATTTAAGGGATATATATCAAACACAACCGGATGTATACCGAAAAGTAAGGAGCACGTATCCAATAAGAATTTCGTGCCTATATAAAGAATATCATAACTCTCGTTAAAGGTACGACTTACAACCCTAACTCTTCAATACAACCCTAAAACCGATTACTTACTCTCACGCCGGAGGATAATCGTGGGAGACAATCCCACGATAAGCCTAACGGTGTTTGTTTGCTTTCTTAGTGCGCAGGTCTCAAGCATTAAGATCTGATTGGTACGAGAACAGGAACCCAAATAAGGAACGCCTAACTTTTGTATCAACAAGTGTCGCCATCCGTGGGGCCCTACACTAAGAACTAGAATGACGAAACACAAAAACTCAAGCCAGCGGACTCCGCAGTTGGAAAAAACACGTGGTGACCCCCAGAGGAGGAACCATCAAGATTCAACCTCTAGGCAGGCCTCTGGAACAACCAACGCGCCTGGTCACCAAGAATCGGGCCCAACCCTAATTCTCCCGACGGTAGAATTGCCCACAAGGACTACCCAAACCACCACGGTGGTTCCAAGCACTGAAGAACTTCAGCGCACTCTCTTCAATACTCCCCATCAAACGGCACCCATTGTGAACAACACTGTGCCGCCAAGCGCGCCTAACCGGGATAGGGGACCTAATACGGAAGCAGATATCGTTGCGCTGGAGGAGGACACGCATGCGTTAACGCTAAGTAATTTTGTATCTCAAAATTACGAAACCTTAACTAACCTCATGCAAGAGGAGGCAAGAAGAAGGTCAAGTCAGAGCCTACAAGCCCGGCTTAACTTTAACGAAACATCCCCACCGCGCTACCAGGAGCGCGAAAACAATGAGAGGCGTACCAATGTCCACGCTAGACTTGGTACAGCATCCGATTCACAATACTCGGAGGAATACGAAGACAATGAGAGGCGTACCAATGTCCACGCTAGACTTGGTAATCGCAGGATCCAAGATAGACTTGGACGGCAACGCTCACCGAGCGAGAGCTCTTCAAGGTCTGGAAGCAGAAGAATTCATGATAGACTGGGGAGACGAATTTCCCCAAGTGAAAGCCCCTCAAGCTCGGACTCTGAGGAAAAACGGCGCAAGCGCCGCAAAAGGGACGATTCTTCCTCAAGTGACTCCTCGGACAACGAGGACAAATAGACAGGACACTGGAAGTCCAGAGGAAGACATCGCGAGGAAGAAGACGAAGATATATCTCTTCCTTGGCGTCGCCAAAAGGTTGATGCATTCACACGGCGCATCAGCGATTATTCGGATCACAAGAAAAGGCGCATGCCCACCAATGTTAAAACATATGATGGAACGGGTGATCCTGATGACCACCTAAAAATTTTCGAATCCGCTGCTACTATCGAAAAATTGGCCACAACCTGTGTGGTGCCATATGTTTAACTCCACATTAGTAGGGAATGCGTGTTCCACGAAGAAGCATAAATGGGTTTGAAGAGTTGCGAAAAGCATTCCGCTTGAATTTCACTCAGAGAAAGAAGTGCGCCAAGAACCCTGTTGAACTGGCCAGAGTAAAACAGCGCCAAGGGGAATCAACGAGTGCTTACGTGGAGCGCTTTAAGGATGAATGTATACACGTCAAGGCGTGTCCTGAAGTACTAAAAATCTCAGGGTTCATGAATAGGATTAATAACCCAGAGCTCATTAGGAAATTAAATGATAAGGTTCCCCAAACCTTTGATGAACTAATGAAGCGCACAAGATCTTTTATCCAAGGAGAAGCAGCTGTTGCGGATAGCAAAAAAGGCTACTCAAATTATCGGCCACAAGAACAGCCTAGGAGACAATCTAATGACCAGAGTAGCAATCACAGCAAGAATTATCGCAGTCAGGGAAACGGACGAGATAATGACAAATACACTCCCCTCACGAAGACTCCGAGGGAGATATTTGTAATAGAAGGCACAAACTTCCCGAACCCTCCACCAATGCGCACCCCAGAGGATCGATGTGTAGGGAATGGATACTGCGAATACCATGGACAAAAGGGCCATACCACCAACGAGTGTGTCCAACTACGACAACTAATCGACAAGTTAGTAAAAGAGGGTAGAATGGATCACCTCGTTAAGAATATTAAAGAAGGAAAGGATAAACAAAAGAATGGAGGTAAGAAAGAGATACCCAAAGATAAGGCTGACATTATTTACATGATACAGTCATGGCAGCGAAAGACGAAGCAAAAAATCAGCCAAAAATTCTCTTTTGGGAATGAAATCTCCTTCCCCACTCTAGCTGCGGACAACGCAGTAGTAGAGCCGCTAACCATTGAGATACATACAGGGGGACACGATATCCGCCGCATGTATATTGATGGAGGAGCATCCGCAGACATTCTGTATGAACATTGTTTCAAGAGGCTGCGACCTGAGATACAAAGTCAGTTAATTCCGACCACGACGTCGCTGACTGGCTTCACAGGAGAGAAGATATGGCCTATGGGGCAATTGCGCTTACTTGTAGTCGTTGGTGATGAACAACACTCTACAGCAACCTGGATGAACTTTATGGTAATCAAGTCTCCTTCACCGTACAATGGCATCATTGGAAGACCTGGAATATCATCTATGCGCGCTGTACCATCCACAGCACATGGGATGCTCAAATTCCCAGCGGATGGAGGCATTGTGACCATCTACAATACTGCTACATCACCCAAAGACTGCAACACGGTGACAAGTGAAACGGGGAATATCCCAGAACAGTGCGCGACTAAGGTACCAAACATCAAGGTTGCAATTCATCCCGACTACCCAGATCAAGAGGTATCGATTGGAGGTTCACTGTCTGACAAAGGCAGGGCAGCTGTGTGCGCACTCTTGCAGAAAAACCTAGATATCTTTGCGTGGGAACCTAAACACATGACTGGGGTACCACGATCTATCAAAGAGCACAAGCTAAAAATCCGACAAGGATATCCTCCAATACGACAAAGAAGCGCGGCCAAGCACCAGATCGCGCCAAAGCCATCCTAGAGGAAGTACATAAACTCATAGACGCAGGCATCATGCAGGAAGTTTACTACCATGACTGGCTTTCCAATCCAGTAATGGTAAAGAAGAGCGATGGCAGTTGGAGAATGTGCGTGGACTTTACTGATCTTAATAAAGCATGTCCACAGGACTGTTACCCACTACCAGAGATAGACTAGAAGGTAGAATCTCTGTGTGGGATACCCCTTTAAGTGTTTCCTAGACGCATACAAAGGGTACCATCAAATTCAGATGGCTGAGGAAGATGAAGAGAAAACAGCCTTCCATACAAGTCAAGGGGGTCTATTGCTATACAAAAATGCCCTTTGGTCTAAAGAATGCGGGAGCAACATACCAGCGATTGGTAGACACTGCGTTTGAAAAGCAAGTAGGTCACAACCTGGAAGTTTATGTCGATGACCTGGTTATCAAGAGTCACACTGAGGAAGAATTGGTGTGCGACATTGAGGAAACATTCACAACACTGGGAAGGATCAACATGAAGTTAAATCCCAAGAAGTGTACCTTTGGCGCCACCGAGGGTATGTTTCTTGGGTATTTGATAGAACCTGATGGCATTAAGCCCTTCCCAGAAAAGACAAAAGCTGTCATTGAACTCCCCTCACCACGCACGCTAAAAGAAGTCCAGTCATTAAACGGTAAATTAGCCGGACTAAATCGATTCTTGTCCAATTCAGCAGATAAATCACACCCCCTCTTCAAGACACTCACGAAGTGCACAAAAAAAGGAGACTTTCGGTGGACTGCGGAAGCAGAAGAAGCTTTCCAATAGCTCAAGCAAAATCTAGCAGCACTTCCCAAGCTTGTCGCACCCCGGCCAGGGGAAGAATTAATCATGTACTTATCTGCAACTCACGAAGCAAAATATGAGGCCCTACTTGCTAGTTTACGCATAGCAACTCAAATGGGTGTACGCAACCTAGAGGCAAATGTCGATTCCAGATTAGTGGCAAATCACGTGTTAGGCGAGTATGTGGCTAAGGAGGAACACATGATCCAATACCTCGACAAGACCAAGTCCCTAATCCAGAATTTCGACAGGTTCACCATCAAACAAATTCCTAGAGGAGAAAACAGAAAAGCAGATGCGCTAAGTTCTAAAGGATAGAACTTGTATTTCTCGTCATATCGCAAGATTCTATTAGTTAGATCTTGTAAGAATATCTATGCCGAACTATAATCGTCATTATGTTCGACTATTGTATTATACTATCTCGACTTGCAAAAGTTGCAAGAATGAGATAACGTCCGTCACACTAGTCATAGCATGGTATAGCTACCAGGCAACTAGTTGCTCAACAGAGAGGTTGTAGAACTAGCCACCATAACTAGAACTCGTTTCTACCGTGGCTAGAACTTGTATCTACCATGGCTTGAACTTGTCTCCACTATGGCTTGAACTTGTTTCCACCATGACTGGAACTTGTCTCCAAATCATTCTTGGACCACATTTCCTTAAATGTGGACCGCTCTTCCGTTTTCCGCCGATACTACTTAAGGACGATTTATGATGACTATTCTATTAAAATGAATTTGGAGGCTCTTACATTTTAAGAAGAAAGTTACAAATCGAATGGATTATGAATTTATAAGCTCTTGCTTACAAGAATTGGGATGCTTTTACTTGTGAGTAATGAGATATACACAAATGAGACCAAGTATCTGGCACATGTACAAACAATTCCTACTCCGTTTGTACAACTCTTTTCCTTCCTCTTATCTTTCTCAACTCATTCTTTCCCCTACTCCTACGTTCATCTAAATCTCGGGACGAGATTTCTTCTAAGGGGGTAAGACTGTAACAACCCACAAAATCTCATCACTATCATTCTCATTACAAATACCTATAGTAGGAAATTTCACAGGTAAATTTTTGCTTTTTATGTGCATTTATTACTTGCATGACTCTCTAGACTTACCCACGTATCCACACAAGCCAAATAACTCAACACTCACATCCTATAAATCCCTGTTATGTCAAGCATAAGATCACAACAACACCACAATAAGTAATTTACCAATCTAACACACTAAACTTTCCACAAAACCATAATAAACCCTAATTAAGCCCTAATTAGACCTATGTGCTTACTAAACCCTATATGCTTAACTAAACTAGTTTGAAAGTGTCCAAGGCTTAAGTATGAGTTACCTTAGGAACATTAGGATACACTAGTACAAAAACTGGTATTCGTCACACATAGCGTATTTGGAACTGTCACACGGTAACATATTTACGTGACTAAATGTACCATAATAAAATAAACAGCCACAGTTGATACGACTTGTGTGACCATTTCGGAATTCTATTGTCACACATTTGAATATTTATGTAACTAGAGGTAATTGGAAAAAATTTTTGGATTATTTAGTCACTTATAATTTGGGATAAGTTTGAAACATTAGTCACACTATATATATATACATATGTGACAAATATATGTCACACAATTGAAGAGTGTGACCAAAATAGATATATGGTCACATGAAGTAATTGTGTATGTGGCTAAATTATATAGTCAAGTTTCTCACACATTATTTAAACGTGACTGCTATTCTTTGCTGAATATTTAGCCACATATGAATTTGAAATGTGTGACAACTGAAAAGTAAGTTTGAAGCGTTAGTCAAGATATGCATTTAAAAGTGACAAATATATGTCACACAGTTGAAGATTTTGACCAAATGTCATATATGGTCACACTAAACTATTGAAACATGATTAAGTGTAACTAAAATTCGATACATATGGTCACGTAAGTTAATATGTGTGTCTAAAGTTTAGTGTGTGTTTGCTTGCCAAATCCTAATGTGTATAGTCACATATATTTGTAGCACGATCATGTGACTATAGGCTTTACAATAGTCACACCATATCACAAATGTGTATCTAAATCATGATTATGGCCACGTTATAAGGGTATTATATGTGACCAATACATTCAAAATAGTCACATTGTGAAATATTCATGTGACTATTATTTATAGCAAAATGTGAACTCAGTTATTATTAACCTTGATATTAGTCACATTGAGTTTTTGTGTGACTAAATTCAAGATGTTATATATGGTCACATGAAGTATTTATTTAGGTGTCTAAATCATAGAGTCATATTTTGTCATACATTATTTAAGTGTAGTCACAATTCGATACATATGGTCACACATTTCTGATAACTTATGTAATTTTGAGGGGTTAGATATGGATTTTATAGTCTCTCTAGTTTGAGTCTAATTTGATATTCACTGCATGAATTGAGTTCAGACTATTAGTCATGAATCTTCATTTGCCCCATACAATGCTGCTAGTTATACTTAGAACTGCTAAGTAAAATTAGATGTTGTGATCATTGTGCATATGTTATGGCTTGTATTTTCTTTGTTTCTAGACTAACATTTTGCAGCAAAGGCAAAGAAAAAGCTGTTTGGATTGGAATTTGGGTGAATGCTAGTAACTCAGAACTTAATGCTACTTGGCATAACTTAATGCTGCTAGGCATAAATTAATGTTGCTAGGCATAATTCTAGACTAACATAATTTTTTTGATTATAAAAATATGTATATGATAATTTTTTCATCTTTTTTTGGTTTAATGAAGCAAGAAAGTTAAAATTCATATAATAATAAACCAAAAAAAAAAACAATCCATAATAAATTAAAAGTAAATTAAAAATTGTTCATACATAATTAAAAAGTTAACAATTAAATTTCAGAGATTTCTCCGGATCAAAAGCCAAATGTACATTATCGTAGTCAATGGCGTCGAATCTCTCTTCCTCACTCAAAAATCCAACATCAGCCGCATCCTCTTCCACTGAACCAATCCGCGGTTTTGATCGCTTGAATTCCTTCTCATCTTTCGCAACTTGAAGCAAACTTGCTTTGCGTGCTGCCTTGTTTCTTCGAGAACTCCACGACTCATACCACTCTTTAATATTAAACACCTTCTCTTCCTTACCTGCATAAAATAAAGATTTATCGATCAATACTATACATTAAGAGAATCAAATATATATATCAAATTAATCCTTATACATGGTTACATTAGTTTGAACTGTTTTTTTATTGAACATATATGACATAAGCATACCTTTTGAACTTTCTCCTTCAAAACGTGGTTTCCTGAAATCAAATAAGCATTAGATGATAAATTTACAGAAGTTGCGTCATGCAATGTGGTTTGAATGTTTATGTGTACAGAAGTTTACTTACTTTGAGCTCTTCTTCTTGGATGAAACGGACCTTGTTCTTTTCTTGTTTCCAGCCATTTTCTTAAAAGATTAATTGTTTAAAAAAGTGTTTGTTGACTGTTAAGTCTCCTTAAAAAGGGATGCATTAACATCAAAATGCCTAGGGAATTTTGAAAGTCTAAACATTAAAGATTATTGGAATTTACCAAGTTTAACGTCACATTAGCATGTGAAATGCACTAATTACTCGTGCCTAATTGTAATCATTTTAATTTTACACACTAAATGCTCCTAAACATTCTATAATTTTATTTTTAAACTTTAAATGGTAATAAGCATTGTAAGTGGTTTCAAATGTTAGAAAATATAGTAAGAATAAACATAATGGTATTAATCTAGTTATTAGTTGTGTAAAATTTGTGTTTTTGACAGTGTTTACTCCCTGAATTGGCAAACTTACTTCAACACTGTTATGACCTGATTAATAATGAGATCCAACACCTTTTTTTGATGTTACTTGGTTGATAAATGAAATAAGAATTTAGATTTTGTTGAGAAAGAAATCAAGAATTAGGTGAGAGGCATGATGGTAAAACAATTTGAACAAGCAAAAGGATTACATAAAGTCAAATAAAATTGAGGTATAACAAACACATTATAAAATTAACTTCATAAAGTCAAATAAAGTAGTACAAAAGGATTACAACATATTTATTCAGGTTAACACAGGTTTATTCAAATAAAGTACTTCCTAAACTAATACATTTTCTTTTTACCCTTCCCTTTTGAACAAACTTTGGGCATTTTTGGTTCCCATGGTTTTATACCCTTGTCTTCACAAATCTTAGCATTGGGCAGGCCTAGCACCTGGACCCTCTCATCAAAAATCTCTTTGGCAGTTTTTTTTGGAGTTTTAAGCTTCCTAGCATCTTCCTTTTTTGTGCCTGATCCAGAATATCCCTTTGGAAAGTAGTCTACCCATGGATTTGGAGGACCTTCAGAACTGCTTGATATGTGAAATGAACTTGAGTCACTGCTGTCAATGTTAATGATTTCTTCAAAAAAAGAAAAAAATATATTAAAATTAAAAAAAATATGGTGTAAATGAAATAAAAGATAATGTTGCAATTCAGAGTGTGTTTGAAACAACCTTTGTTCTTGGAACTCATTGTTTCAGTAGGTAGAATGGGGTTGTGGGAGCTTGCTCGGTGTCTTTGGTTTTTATAGAGAAAAAGGTATGCTTGGTTAGTGTTTCAAAACTGCAAAAAGTAGTCAATTGACAGTGAAGAAAAAAAATAGTGTTTGTTACCTTTGTTGCAGGCATGAAATTGTGCAGTCATGACATTACTTTTTCATATGTGCAAACATGAGAAAAAAATAGTATTTGCAGTACCAAGGCCAAAAAGGCAGGTGTGCAAAGACCAAGGCCAAAACAGTCAACTGATGTGGACAAAAACAGTCAATGTTGCAATTCAGGGTGTGTTTGAAACAACCTTTGTTCTTCGAACTCCAATGGCCACATTACGTGGTGGATGGTTGGTTTTAGATCATAAAAAAGAATGGAATGCAATAAACCAACATACGTAACCCTTCTAAGTTCCCGCTACAACTCCTTTTGTCGTTTCAACTCCCTTTGAGCAAAGGCCTGCACCAGGCACATTGCTAGATTGTTGAAAAAACAAAAGGAACTGTATGGGAACTAAGAAGAGAAATGTATGTTGAAATTCCAGATTCATTTATAAAGTTAAACCATTCATCCACAAAGTAATGTGGGCACCTAGTACAAATCGGCACACAGGTACTAATTTTAGGACTCGTGTAGTTTAAAATGGGATAAAAGGTCAATATGATACAAATGTTGAGTAAAGAATAGAGTCTAAGTAACATCACTCATCTTGAATGCGATAATGAAGGAGTGTGGCCTGTCATGAACAATACACACTATATCATTATCGCATTGAAGACGTCTCAATTATCAGAACGGATCTATATAGCGTTGCAGAATGGTTCCATTGCTTTGTTTTTTGGACAACGTCTAATAACGGTAGTAGACGTTTTCCAAATTAAGCAAGGGAACCGATCTGCAACGTTAGATAGATCTGCCCTGATATTGAGCTTTAAGTTATTAGAAAACAGATTCTTACTATCATTTATATTGCTCCCTTAGATGTGACGAACATACATATTAATTATGTAGATTCTACGACATTAGAGAGCTAATCGTGCATGAATGACAAGTTGAACATATAATAATAACCAGCTAGTGGGTTGTACATATAATAATAACAAGTTGAACACATATGAATTTTCTAACAGATATAACACGTATAAAAACCAAGTTCTCAATCTTCATTACAAGGAATGAGTCTGCTCCAATTGGAGAATCAAAAGGCTCCCACTAGGTTTTTGAGCTTGGTACCTAATGGACCACATACGTCACAATATATGACAGCGTGAACCTAAAGACCGGACAAACAGCTAGTAGGCTGTACATATTAAGGTTTCCAAGGCATAAAAAACTTGAAAATTCTACCATCTTTGATACTTGAATGTTGTAGCCTAAATATTCGCACACACATCCGACACTTTTCTTCCTTATTCTCTCAATACAAATGCAACATAATTCTTATAACAGATAGTCAACCTAAGCCTAAGATAAAATAAGCCAATCCAAGCAAACCTTAATATCTCTTTTGCTTTAATTATTCGCAAAAACAACACAACATGTTCTTCCTTATTCTATCAATACAAATGCAACGCAATTCTTATAATAGATATGCAACCTTAATAGGTGAGTTCATACATAATCGATATGATGCCGATACAAAAATTGCCTAATGGCTATAAAAAAATTGCCTAGGCTAGCATCATATTACATATTAACCATACTTAAAGCATAACCATTACTAAAATACCCTGCCAGTTGAAACTAAAAATAGGGGATGACCAAAAGATACCACAACAATAGCCTAGACTTTCTCAAACCAGGGCAGATGATGATGCTTCTCTTCCCTCCCTTCACGTGCCAAATCCATCAACCCAATTAGACCGGCAAGAATTTTCTTATTTGTTGCCAAAGTCTCCTTCATAAACCTCAACCCATCAGCACCTTCATCGTGAAAAGGGCAAAATTGTTCCCCATCTTCAATTATCTTTTCAAGGCGCCTAATCTCCTTAGCTAGGTGATCACGTTTTTACCCTAGCAACATAATTAATCCATCAATTTCAGTGTATTGTTGGCTGAAAAGTAGGAGGAAGACATCGTCAAGATCATCAGACTCAGCGATTTGCTTTAATTGTTGAAATTTAGGGAGTGGAAGCAGCAGCATATGGTGTAGGTGGCGATGCCATTTTAATAGGGATGGTTAGGTTGAGAGTTTGAAAGAAAACGAAGACACTGTGTAACTCTTGACCCTAACTACAAGCATTTGTATTTGTTCATCCACCACTCAAATGGCAAAATACTTAATTGCACAAGATTCAATGAATATACTTTAGATAAAAAAAAGTATATATACTATGTACTAAACAAATTAAATGTATATACTTACATTAAAAACTATGTACTAAACCTTTTTTAACAAAAAAATATATATATATAAATACTATGTACTAAACAAATGCAATCTACATACTTAAATTATTAAAAGTATAAAAACTAAAAGTATAAAAAGTAGTAAAAGTTTTAAAACTAATAAGTGAAGTGTGTTTGATACTCTTTGTATATATTATAAGTTTAAAAAATATTAAAAGTATAAAAACTAAAAGTATAAAAAGTAATAAAAGTTTTAAAACTAATAAGTATATATTAAAGCTACATTTGTATTTTAGGGCATGCTTGGTAGGAGTGTTCACGGGGCGGTTCGGTTCGGTTAGTTGGAAGATTTAAACTATCCTTCGCGGGGCGGGTAATTTATTTATATTATATACGGTTCGGTTCGGTTAACCACGGATATCTAAAAGTAAAAACCGAAACCGAATAGTGATAAGCGGTTTTTCCGGTTTTGGTTTTTTTCGGTTTCGGTTTCTTCGGTTTCGGGTTTTTTTGGGTTTCGGATTGAGCGGTTTGTCGTAACATGACACTCTAAGCAACTACAACCCAATGCATATGACCCCTATGATGTCAAATATGTGACCAGTGATAACCTAACGCACATGACCCATGACCCATGTGAATTAGACATTATCACCGGTCATGCATGGTTTCCATTACACTAAAAGCCACTATAAGCCAATGCACATTACCCATGACCCATGTTAATTATCAATTGTCAACAGTCATGGATGTGTCATAACATGACACTCTAAGCAACTATAACCCAATGCATATGACCCATATGATGTCAAATACCCATATTAATGAATGTGACCAGTGATAATTACCTAATGCACATGACCCATGACCCATGTGAATTAGCCATTATCACCGGTCATGCATGGTTTCCATTACACTAAAAGCCACTATAACCCAATGCACATTACCCATGACCCATGTTAATTACCAATTGTCAACAGTCATGGATGTGTCGTAACATGACACTCTAAGCAACTATAACCCAATGCATATGACCCATATGATGTCAAATACCCATATTAATGAATTTGACTAGTGATAATTACCTAATGCACATGACCCATGACCCATGTGAATTAGCTATTATCACCGGTCATGCATGGTTTCCATTACACTAAAAGCCACTATAACCCAATGCACATTACCCATGACCCATGTTAATTACCAATTGTCAACAGTCATGGATGTACGTGTCGTAACATGAAACTCTAAGCAACTATAACCCAATGCATATGACCCATATGATCGATGTCAAATACCCATTAATGAATGTGACCAGTGATAACCTAATGCACATGCCCCATGACCCATGTGAATTAGCCATTATCACACTGGTCATGCATGGGTTGCACCGGCTTGGTAGGTGTATACCGTTTGTCACAGACACTAAGAAGCAAGTATCCTAGGACCTCCCGATCATGTTATCCGGGATCGAGAAAGTTTGAACTCGGCTTGAGCTTGACTCGAAAAGCTCGATTTATCTGTAAAGATGTGTTTTCTTACACAAATTAAAATTGAAATATAATATAACCTAAGAATTGAATTCGGTTCGACTTCAGCTCGAAAAGCTTGATACATTCATAAATAAATATTTACACTTAGTACACTTACATATTTTTTTTTAAAAAAAAAAGGATATTTTATATTACTTACAAGCTCGAGAACTCAACAATAACTCGAGTCGAACTTATATAAGATTGAGCTCAACTCATCAAACATTTCGAGCTCATTTGATAGGCTTTCAATCTCCAAAATTTTAATCACGCGCTCAAGATCCGCCCCTTTTTCCCCAAAAATTTCAATCTCCCGCTCAAGATCCCGCCCCTTTTTCCCCAAAATCAAAACACTAACACTTACACTAGTCAGATCTATCTTCTATCTATTCATCTCTTCTCCTTCTCTCTAGAACCGACTCACACCACCGCCACACTTCACCGCCTTATCTCGCCATCGTTCCACCAACCATCGCTCCTCCACGCCATCACCGTCATCAAGACAAGGGAACTGTATGGGAGAGTTTGTTTGCTTCGGTTGTTTGGTTCGAGATAACCACCACATCCACCATCATCACAGTCGAGCCACTATCACCCTCATCTCACCTATCCTACTCTGATAATGGGTATGCTCAAACACATATTTAATTTATATTTTCTTAAATGTGTAATAAAATATAAAACAATTTATATTGATTTTCGTGGATTAAAACTACCCTAAAACATGTTTTTGATTATAAACTCGTGTGGTGGTAATCGTTGCAGGTAGACTTATTAAGACGACATAGTTTTCCTGTTTATTGGAATGGAGACAATCAACGTGTTCTAAGAGGCCACTGTTTTGCTCGTAAAGGGAGTCTTGATTGGTTTCCACTCCGGGAGGATGTTGCTGAACAGTTGGAGTTTGCTTATCGCAATCGCGTAAGTGATCTATTAAAAGATTAACATAACATCTGTTATATAGGAAATTAACTCAAATATGGTTGCTTTTTGTGAAACTCTTTCATTTGTACCAAATGTGAGTGATTTGCTTGCTTGGTAATGTGTTTGACATTTATACGTTCCAGGTTTGGCACTGCAGAACATTTCAACCATCTGGATTATTTGTTGCCCGAGTTGATATGCAAGAGTCTACCCCGGTATGTTGGTTTTTGATGCTAAACTTATATTTGGGACATCTAATTTTGTCGTTGTTTCTGTTAGCATTAAGCACGTTACTTGTTTCTTGCAGGGGCTACATGCTATTTTCACGGGTGAGGATGATACATGGTATGCCTGGCTAAAAATTCCCTCATCTGGATTTTCTGGCACAGTTCATTTTCGAGGGACTGGAATTAAATTGAGGCGTGGGTATGCTCCATCTCAGTCACCAAAGCCAACCCATGTATATTTTTACTGTTTCATGGTTGGCAGATCTTATATTATGCAGCGTTATTAGTGCCTTGGTTTCTTACAGTTGATAACATCTGTTTATAGGATGAGTTACGTCAGCAGATAGAGGAAGAAATGGACGATTATTATTCACAAGTAAAACTAATGGTTTTTTTCTCAGGCTATATGTTTATAATACTTTCAAGCTCAATTTATGGTTATAACTCAGTCTAAGTGGGAATTCTTCTAAGAAAGCCCCTTCTTCAAGTCAGCATTCTGGGGTCCTAACTTGTTTAATGGAACAGGTAGCTAACCATCCTGCTGCCAGCTGGGATGACGGCAATGCATTTGAATCTTCTGAAGCAGAAAAAGAATTCCAAGATAAGGTATACCAAGTTGGTTTTGTACCATTGTAGGTTTTAGGTGCTATTCTAGACTGGTGCATGTTTTTTTGCATTTCGTAATACGGTAACTTCTAACCATATCATTGTGACTGTTTGCGATCCCCGTTAAATAGATTAATAACACTAAACTGTCTGCTCGTTTTGTTCTACAACTGCAGCAAAATGGGTATTTGAATGCAGATGACACATCAGACCGCTTTTTACGTCGGCTCTTGGTAAATTTTTTCTAATCTCTAAAATGGGTATTGTATATTTGTATGTGCTTCTAACTTTTGTCTTTTCTACTTAAAACAGATACGGAGAATATCCAGATGATGAGATTAGTACAAAAGTTAGTACTGCTGTTAGTACTGCTAGAACAAAGTTAAGACTGCTCGAAGTTAATGCTGCTAGTGTATTAGTTACAACTGTTAGTTATAAGTTAGTATTTTTGTTTCATATAGTTAGTATTGCTTGTATGATATGTATTAGTTGTTTATGAAAAAGATTATAGATACTTAGGAAAGTATTGTAAGCCGACTAGCACTCCATGGTGTATAAAAGGAGGTCCTAGGGTATAGAGTTATATACGAATTTTATATTTACAATTTTATTGTATTTGAATTTGTTTTGAAATATATTTGAATTTGTTTTGATATATATTTATTTCTTAAATGTGACTAAAAGATGTATATAGTCACACTTATTAACAGTTTTGGTCACTATTTGCTTTATTCGTTGTGTGACTAAATATTACAAAAGGCCACACAAACATAAAAATCATGTGGCCATTGGATGATCAATAGTCACAAAATACACATTTCTTCATTTTAAACAGCATATGGTCATGCTTATTAACACTTTTGGCCACCGTTTTGCTTAATTGTATGTGACTATATACCCAAAACAAACATGCATTGTGTGACTAAATATTACAAAAGGCCACACAAACTTAAAATTCACGTGGCCATTGGATGATCAATAGTCATACAAAATACACATTTCTTCGCTTTAAACAGCATATGGTCACACTTATTAACACTTTTGACCACTGTTTGCTTAATTGTATGTGACTATATACCCAAAACAAACATGCATTGTGTAACTAAATATTACAAAAGGCCACACAAACATAAAATTCACGTGGCCATTGGATGATCAATAGTCACACAAAATACACATTTCTTCACTTTAAACAGCATATGGTCACACTTATTAACACTTTTGGCCACTGTTTCCTTAATTGTATGTGACTAACTCCAAAAAAACAACACCCATTATGTGATTAAATCATCACAAACGTCACATTTATTAAATATTCATGTGGCCATAGGACGGGAAATAGTCACACAAAATACACATTTAATAGAATAAATCATCTCAAATGTCACATATATTATATATTTGTATGGCCAAAGGACGAACAATAGTTACTCTCAAAAAACATTCGTGTGACTATAAAGTGTTTAAGGTCACTGATTATGACTAATCCAACAAAACTTGTGCCTATTTGTCACACATATTCGGGATTTTGGTCACTCTTTTTAGATGAAAAAGGCCACGAACTCAACAATGTGACCATATGCCACCTACGGTGGCGGGACCTTTGGTGACACACAACGAAAAAAACGTGTGTGACTATATGCATATCGTCACACATTTTTGGCATGACTGATGCGTGGTTTTGCGACCTTACAACAGGTTTTACCTCTCAAGGGATCTTAAAAGGCTTGCAATCCCCACCAGGCAGTGTACCTGACCGATGTAGTATAGTGTAGTGGCAAGTACCGGGGGATTGATCGTTCTCTAGGGGAATAGTATCGTTAGGATTGAAAAAAATACTCTAATAGGTCTAAGGGTGAGGGAAGATTCTTTTTTGTATTTTATGTTTTTAGGTAAGCAAGTAAAATTATCTCGGGTTTGAAGGAGTGGGCGGAATTAGTTGCTAGTCAACTAACCCAAATAACTACAAATGCAAATAAAATAAAATAACTGAAAATAAAATCGTTGTGAGAACTAATATTGGAGAGAAGTGTGTTTACTTAGATTTCATTACTCCCTAACTATCTTTTACCGGTTGATTAGTGTGTTATAATTGCGTGGATGACGGGTTGCATTCCTTAATACCAGTCGTGGGGTGTGTACGAATTTCCCCAACTCTATAAGCTCCTACTTTACTCCTATGTCGAGCCGACTAAAAGCTCCTAACATGGGATCACTAGAATTCGCTCATCCATTAAATTACAACCATATAATCGTAGTACACATCCGATCATGTTTCTTAAGACGTTCAAGAAAGTTACCGTATAGGAGGTTAGCCAGTTTTCTTAAGCCTAACATCGATAAACATTCATCCAATACAATTAATAACACACCATCCAACCAATAATTAATAGTTAGGTTTCATTAGATCTAAGCAAACACGAAGAAAACCTAGCCTAGCATGTTAAACAAAAGACAAGAACAAGATAGAATCAAACATCACATAGACATATTGAATGATTAATTGATAACTTATCTTCAATGTAACATGGAAGATCTCAAGGTGAAAAACCTTGAAAAAGCTGCTAAAATTTGTATTAGGGTTTCTCTCCAAAAAGTTCCACACAATGAATGAAAATTGCGAAAATATATATAGGAAAACAGACTTGACAGCGTCACTCTTTGGGTTGTGACGCCGTCACCTCGCCGTGCTAGGGTTTCCTGACGGCCTCTTGACGCCGTCCCCCTTTAAGTCCCAAAATTCCATTCTGGCTTATCAAGGACAATCTTCACATCCACCTCTGTTTGTCTAGCTTGTTGGCGTCACCTTCTAGACCTTGACGCCGTCATGGGTACTGTTCCAGCAGATTTTGAGACTTTGTCGTTTTCTTCACTTTTATGCTCCAAAACCGTCCAAAATGCTTCCTTTTCCAGATTTCTTCTCCAAAGTACCTAAAAATGACAAAAGAAACGATTTAGGGCAATATTTGATTAAATAATTACGATTTAGGGCTTAAATGACCCCCCAAAAGCGGTACACTTTTCGCCTCATCAAATACCCTTACACTTGAGATTTGCTTGTCCTCAAGCAAATGCGCTTTTATTCTAATCAAAATACAAGTTAGGGGTCATTTAACACTAATATAAAAGTAATTACAACAAATAATCGTTCCACTTTAATCATAATAAGCACGGAGATTACACACTAGCACCTCACAAGTAGTGTTTAGATACTCACATCTCTCAGGTGTCATAGAATTATATCTCATAAATGAAAATGAACAATATCTCTCACTACCTGTCATAGCAAATAGATTACCATAGGCTTGGGAAAGGATCGAAAACCTTCTCCACTAGGCGTAAGCACCTAAGATAAACTATCAAAGAGGGCTTTACAAAAAGGGTTGTAATGAGGTGTAGGGATATGATAAACACGGTTTTGTTGGATAAGGGATATTTTACTGGTGGCGAGTTAAAGATCTTGATTAATTACATGTACAATATGGCGTTGCTAAGCCAAGACTAGACTCGACTTAAGCTAATCAAAAACTAATAAAAACATAAAATAAACATAAAAAGAAACGGGATGGTAGTCCGTATGTTTTTTCTACTTTTCTTTTTCTTATTTTTTTTGTATTTTTCTTGATTTTTTTGATATTTTTTATTTATTTATTATTTTTTTTTTTTTTTTTTTTTCATACATTCTTGCCCTACCATCCAAAATAATACATCATAGGGGCCTCGGTTCTCCCCTTACACTTGAACTTTTACATACTTTACAAATAACTATTCTAATGACTCGAATTAAGATAATCGAAACACTTGGAGTACTTTTAAAATATTTAGCACATATGGGGGTAATAATGTTGTTCTTCCCCATTACTCCATTACACTAGTACTTTACCCATGAGTCCCAATCGTCCCAAAACAATATGTACAAGGATATGACTCGACTTAGCAACCATGTAATCAATTAGATAATTAACTAAGGGTTTAAACAAATGTTGTCACAATAATGCACTAAAGGTGAGTGCATACAAGGTAGGCTAAGGCGATTTGGGTGTACATTTAAGTGGGTTGTAACAAATTCCTCCTTTAAGTAAAATGCTTAAAGTTAGAAACGAAAAGGATAGGCTCTGGAGGGTGTACTAGGGGTATCGTGTACTAAAAATGAGTACAACGCAAGGTGCGGGAGAATTACTTGACCAATGTAGCTAAAGTAATTATAACAAAAACACAGGTGTAAAACAATGGGTTAATCCTAATGCCTCTTATCATGTAGTAAATCTAACTACACGAATGTAGTCTCACTTGTGGATTTAGGATGGTCCTAACGCAAGTTCTAGAATCTAAGTGCTACCGGTACTCACATCATAGCATAAATGCTTTTCCTACCAATTCTATGGGCGAACCTCACATATTTGGGGTGGAAAATTTTTTAGTGGTATGGTTTTGTGCTAGTCATAAAACTCCTATCCATGAGACGCTCATTAAGACCAAAGTTTCACTCCTAAATGTTGTAAAAAATTTTAAATTTGGCACTAAAATTGCCCTAACAGGTATTTCTCTCAGTTTTATTACACACCTACCATTAAACAAAAAAAAATCTAGCGTAATTGCATTCTCTAAGGAATCGTAATTTACCCTCCCCCCCCTTACACTTAAGATGAACATTGTCCCCAATGTTCAAATAATAAGACATAAAAGTAAATAAGGTAAAAGAATGAAATCAAATACTCCCCTGATTCGCTCGGTGGATAAAGTGGTAACATGGTTAGATCTT
The DNA here is from genome assembly GCA_014162995.1 of Artemisia annua. Taxonomy (NCBI): domain Eukaryota; kingdom Viridiplantae; phylum Streptophyta; class Magnoliopsida; order Asterales; family Asteraceae; genus Artemisia; species Artemisia annua. Next base: position 37,618 of record LBNU01035374.1, read on the forward strand.
CTTCCAAGAGAATGTAGAAGCTCCAAGATTAAAGCATTGCCAAAAGCTTGATTCCACATACATCTCCTTGTCCAAAATAACCTGTTAAACCTGAGAAAACAAACACGAAAACCTGCATAACATCGGCGGGATAAATCTGTATAAGGATACAATGCTTGTGGAATGAATATTTTGCAGATTCCTGGAGTTTATAAGTTAGAGATTTAATAAAGCATTTTATGATTCCGAAAGAAAAAACAAAACTTTCAAAAATTCTAGAAAACTACACCTGATGCCGTCAGGTTGGAGCCTGATGCCGTCAGAAGTGATCTGACAGATTTTTCATGTTAAGTTTCCAGAAAATTTCTGGAAAAACTCATGCCTTAATTCCTGGAAATCCTGCAAAACATCATTATGACTCGATACAAGCATTTGACTCAAACAAGTACTAATATGTATGCTAATTTAATATTGTTATGATTCATGCTCCATTCGTTCTAATAAACCGATTTAGATTTCCCTTACAGTTATCTTTTGCAAAATACCTTTATATGTAGTTAAGACGAAGTTAAAAACAAAATAAAGCATTTCACAATGTAATTTTGAAACATGAATCATAAATAATAAAAATAAAACATACATACAGAAACAAATAAAATCAAATAAACAAACAAACAAAACAAATAAAGCAAATAAAGCTTGGGTTGCCTCCCAAGAAGCTCTTGTTTTTGTTCGAGTCACGAGCCTGACTCTACCCTTATTTAACGAAAATAGGGGAGGTTTTCCCTACACTTAGGATTAAGTGCGGGTGATAGTAGCGATATACACCATCTCGGTGGGAGTATGCCTCGTGAGGAAAGAGTGGTGGATGAATTATATGCTCAAAGGGGTGTGCTCCTTTCATCATAACCTTACCTAGTTCACTTTGGTCAATGGGTGAGTTAAAGTTTTCTCTTAAAAAGGGATCATCTTCTATCAACTTTGAGAGACTCCTAGTTGGGAATCCATCTTGACCTAATAAACTCGGTTTAAACCCATAATGTTTCTTGTGATCAATCATGAATGGGTGATATAAGTATGTAAGGTCATGGTTCACTCCTATATTGGCTTCCATTCCACATGGTTTATAGTCTACTACCTTCATCGTAAAACTACCCGTACTATATGGTTTGATGGGTGGATCGGGACCTATTTCAATTCCTAAATTTTCATCCAAGGATGGAAGATTAAGTAACGGTTTTGGTTGAGGCTCCGGTTCATCAAAACTAGGAACTTCCATAGAACTAAAAGAAATGTTATGATTACAAGTATTCAAACCTATTTCATCTAGTTGTGTTTGGTCCAAGGTCTCTACCTCTATTGGGGTTCCTATAGTCTCTTTTACTTCTTTCGGGTAAGTCACGGGTGGTGTGTACTCCTCAAGTGATGGTGGGAGTTGTGGAGTACTTTGTAGGTTTGTGTTATTTACCTCATCCTTATCCTCATCATGTGTTTTAGTAGAATCTAACCCAAAAATGTTCCTAAGTATCTCAAATCCTTCTCTAGCCATTTCAAGTTCTAAGTCCGATTCGTAAGAATCTTCCTCAATAACTTGATTACTATGTTCAATTTGCCTAAAGGATTCATCATGTGTTCTTTGAGATTCAAAGTCATTGATCATAAAACCTAGGTCTTTTGCTCAATGTGATCATGTTCGGCTAAATCCTCCTCAATTGTTTCATTAAGTTGTGATGTGTACGAACCCATTAATTCATTAAACTTATGGTTCACGGTTAGGAGGCTTTCCTCAAAATCTTTCCAATGGGTCTTACTAAAAGGAATTGATCCTAACAACGATTGTTTAATAGAGGCCACACATGCACACAATTCATCAAACCTATCAAACTTTACACCCATCTCCTCTTGTATATGCATAAGATCACTTAAAAATTCATTGGAACAACAAGAAGCAAATCTATCCGAGTAAACTAATTGTTCCTCTATTGTTAGTGATCTAAATGGAATTTCATCCGCCATGATGACAAATGAAAATGGTTTTACAAAAAAAGGGCACAAGAAAAAAGATAGACTAAAGAAAACCTAGAAAAATAAAATCTCACTAGAAAGGAATCTAATGAGTAGACCTAAATAAAAATAAAATTCAACCTAAGCAATAACTATTCCCCGGCAGCGGCGCCAAAAACTTGATGCGTGGTTTTGCGACCTTACAACAGGTTTTACCTCTCAAGGGATCTTAAGAGGCTTGCAATCCCTACCAGGCAGTGTACCTGACCGATGTAGTATAGTGTAGTGGCAAGTACCGGGGGATTGATCGTTCTCTAGGGGAATAGTGTCGTTAGGATTGAAAAACTATTCTAATAGGTCTAAGGGTGAGGGAAGATTCTTTTTTGTATTTGTAGTTAACCCAAATAACTACAAATGCAAATAAAATAAAATAACTGAAAATAAAATGGTTGTGAGAACTAATATGGAGAGAAGTGTGTTTACTTAGATTTCATTACTCCCTAACTATCTTTTACCGGTTGATTAGTGTGTTATAATTGCGTGGATGACGGGTTGCATTCCTTAATACCAGTCGTGGGGGTGTGTACGAACTTCCCCAACTCTATAAGCTCCTACTTCACTCCTATGTCGAGCCGACTAAAAGCTCCTAACATGGGATCACTAGAATTCGCTCATGCATTAAATACAACCATATAATCGTAGTACACATCCGATCATGTTTCTTAAGACGTTCAAGCAAGTTACCGTATAGGAGGTTAGCCAGTTTTCTTAAGCCTAACATCGATAAACATTCATCCAATACAATTAATAACACACCATTCAACCAATAATTAATAGTTAGGTTTCATTAGATCTAAGCAAACACGAAGAAAACCTAGCCTAGCATGTTAAACAAAAGACAAGAACAAGATAGAATCAAACAACACATAGACATATTGAATGATTAATTGATAACTTATCTTCAATGTAACATGGAAGATCTCAAGGTGAAAAACCTTGAAAAAGCTGCTAAAATTCGTATTAGGGTTCCTCTCTAAAAAGTTCCACACAATGAATGAAAATTGCGAAAATATATATAGGAAAACAGATCTGACGGCGTCACTCTTTGGGTTGTGACGCCGTCACCTCGCCGTGCTAGGGTTTCCTGACGGCCTCTTGACGTCGTCCCCCTTTAAGTCCCGAAATTCCATTCTGGCTTATCAAGGATAATCTTCACATCCACCTCCGTTTGTCTAGCTTGACGGCGTCACCTTCTAGACCTTGACGCCGTCATGGGTACTGTTCCAGCAGATTTAGAGACTTTGTCGTTTTCTTCACTTTTATGCTCCAAAAACGTCCAAAATGCTTCCTTTTCCAGATTTCTTCTCCAAAGTACCTAAAATGACAAAAGGAACGATTTAGGGCAATATTTGATTAAATAATTACGATTTAGGGCTTAAATGACCCCCCAAAAGCGGTACACTTTTCGCCTCATCAGTGACCAATACAACTTTTTGGACCAGTGATACCTTAGGACCCTTAGGCACCAGTACAACCCATTAGAGCTTAGGTACACGTCCCTTAGGCACAAAACCATAACTAGGTTATAACTTCCCGAAAACTAGGTCAAACCTACCCAAATCTTTCCCATAAGCTACCACCACTTAGTATAAGCCCCTTAGGACTTAGGATTAGTCACTAGACACTCTTAGGAACCTAATCTAAGCACTAAACCCTAAGATAGACCTTAATCACTCACTAATCCAAATTAGGACTAAACTAAACCTAAACTTAACCCTAATCCTAAAACTAAGTACCCTAAGCATCTCAAAAACCGCAAGTACTTAGCCTAGCACCTTAGTCATGCTTAGCACACACCCTAGCACCTCTAAGCACCTCACACAATTAGGTGCATCACCTACTTGTCACCTCCTTCACCCCACGGTTCCATTTCCACCACAAAACCCTAAACCGACTCCATAACTGCCTCATAGCCTAGCCTTGTCACTCTATTGCCTTGGTTAGTCACCATGTAGATGTGATGAGTCATTTCCCCCCCCCCCCTTGACACCTCCTACTCCTGTTTTATTGATCCCCAAGGCCATCGAGCAAATAAATACCATCAACCCTCCACCATTTCCAAAACACACCACCTCCTCTCTTCACCTCATATATTCAGTAGCTAGTAGTATTTTAGGACCCTTAGAAACCTTAGGAGTCGAGCCTTTAAGGCCTTGCATGCTTGTCGAGTCCCATTTTGCCCTAGAAAACCCTAACACCCACGTTACATCCTTTACGACCTAGGTAAGCTTTCATTTTGATTTCTTTAGCTTTAGATCAGTACTAGGATAGATATAGGTTGCCTTAGATCACCTAGGATCCCTTGCCTAAATCTTGAACACTAGAACTAGTTAGTTTTCTTTTTAAAACCCTAAATAAAGTCGAATACATGTTTACATGCTTTAAGTTCTTTCCATAAGCTCTAAGCTAGTTTAGGTAACTTAGATAAGCTAATATTAGTTAAACATAAGCTAGGGAATCTTTTTGTTTCATAAAAATATAGTTTGCATGGAATTCGGACTAGTTTTGTAAAGTTTTCCATGCATAGGGGTATATATGGTAACTTTCTGAAAATATTAAGTCTAGGGACTATTTTTGACATTTCTTAGAAGTTATAAGTATAAGGACCCTTTTTGCAAAGTTATAAAACCCTAGGATAAAAAGTTAAATAGTTATAAACTTAAAAGGACTAGTTTTGCAAAAGTTATAAAGTTAAGGGTATAAATGGTAAATATAGAAAACTTATAAGTTCAAGGGTCATTTCTGTCATTTTACAAAAATATATAAGTATAGGAACTAATAGTGTTAAGTATAAATAGTTGTAAGTATAAATAATATCAATATTATAAGTATAGGGTAGATTTTGTAAATATGTTAAAGTATAAGGGTATAAAGTAAAAATATAAAGGTTAGAAGCATAACACAATACTAGGGAGCTTCATGTGAGGAGTACTATATGGATATTTCGTTTTGACGAGTTTGTTGGGTTTATGATTTAAAGTGCCCTGACTCCTCAAACGATTATTGTGTATACTTCTGAATTATGATGGCCCGAACGGTGTTATGTTATAACTAAACTCTAAATAACAACGTAACTCAATAGTAAGGAGCTTCATGTGAGGAGTATTAACTTCTGAATTATGATGGCCCGAACGATATTATGTTAATAACATAATACAATAGTAGGGAGCTTCATGTGAGGAGTCTTATACTTCTGAATTGTGATGGCCTGAACGGTGTTGTGTTATACCTAAAACTCTAAAAACCCTAAGAATGATTACTTAAGAAACTTAAACTAAACAACTAAAGCTCGACATACATCCACAACTACAACAACATCAGGATACGTGNGTAACTCAATAGTAAGGAGCTTCATGTGAGGAGTATTAACTTCTGAATTATGATGGCCCGAACGATATTATGTTAATAACATAATACAATAGTAGGGAGCTTCATGTGAGGAGTCTTATACTTCTGAATTGTGATGGCCTGAACGGTGTTGAAATATACCTAAAACTCTAAAAACCCTAAGAATGATTACTTAAGAAACTTAAACTAAACAACTAAAGCTCGACATACATCCACAACTACAACAACATCAGGATACGTGAGTAAGGCAGTCTAGTTTACGAGTCACTTTTCACATCAATTAGATTTCCCTAAGCCCAGGTGAGTTCATAGCCTCACATCTTTTTAAATTCTGTGAGTTTTCGTAGCCTCACATCTTTTTAAACTTTTCACCCTAAATGCTTTAAAAACCCTGTGAGGGGGATACTTGCTACTTGCTTTACTTAAAACCGAATACAAGTCTTTTTCTTTGGTTGTTGCACGAGTAAACTATCTGCCACCACTACATAACTAAAATTCATGAATCTAATCGTTTGGGATATTTTCCCACGCGAACGCGAATATAGTTGATAGATCTATTGGAGTTTGACAACTCCCGTTGGTATTAACATCTCTCTGGATGGTACCAATAAGTACTATAGTTGAACCCACTGAAGGATTAACTTTGGCAAGTTATCCTTCCCATCCCCTCATGGTTGGGTCTGCAGCCCCCATGACCTGGATTGTTAACGTGTGGTTCATGATCTTAGTGCAACATACCCCACTCTTGATAATTTTGCATGCATCATAATTATCACACACATGCACACAACATTTTCCCTGATGGGTGTAACAACGGAGCCCAGGGAACTTGTATTCACTAACACTTAAACCTATGATTCTCACTCAACACCTAGTGTTGACTTTTTAAGCATGTATCCTAGGTATATCATTAATACGGAGATATGGCAGAAGGAGGCACTGAACTCGGAGGATTTTTAAAACGGTTATCATTCAAACCTAATATAACACTTAGACATTGGGACCTCATAAATAGTAAAAGTATATCTTTTACTATAAAAACTCTGATAACTAAATGAATGATAACTAAATTTCTATAAACGTCTCTTTTCGAGTCGTTTTCTATTACTGTAACTGTGATTCCATGAAGTAATACCCCGACCCTTAATCCGCTGCGAACCATGAAAATGGGGGTGTTACAACTTTTTTGCTATGCCTATTGATAATAACAAACCCCCAGATCCACTTATTCAGGAGTTTTGTGAGCTGACTAGGATGTCGTCAGCTAACATGAGGCACACGGTGGTGGATGTTTCTTCTTCTAGGGGTAAAGAGGGCAAACCACAAAGACACCGTCATGGTATTAAGATCAAGGTGTCCACACCTGGATCTGCATCTATTGGTGCTGGTTCTGTTGAGAAGCCTTCGTTCATCTTGTAAGTCTAGAAAACATATTGAATCATCCCCTTCTGATGTAAGAGGGGGTAAGCGTACTAATTCTATGCATGTAAGTGATGAAATTAGTAAAGTTCTTTGTGATTTGGAGTCTGGTCTATCAACCCTAATTTGAAATTTGCTTTGGGTAGTTCTAGTGCTAATAGTTCTACTAGTAAGCATGTGGATTCTCATGATAAGGCTTATGGTAATGATGGGTCGTTTATTAAGCTTCCCCTAGATAAAAACCCATTAGATAGTAACCAGAAGGTGCCTGTGACTAAGAGTAGTGGTCTTGAACCTGGTTTTGACCACTCTGGTATGGATGATGTAGTTAATGCAAGTTGTGGTCAGGCAAGTAGTAGAGATGGCATTGCTATTGCTAAGACAGGAAATAGTGTGGATTTGGCAGGTTCAAATCAAAGTAGTGAGCACACTCATATGGAAGGTGTTGTTAAAATGGGTGTTGTTCCTACTTCTGATTTGAATGGTATTACTAGTGATAAGGGTAGTGGTGATTTTGAGTTTGGTAAAAATGATAAGGCAAAAGACATTCTGAAAAAACCTATTGGTCCTTTCTTCAAAGTTCAGTTTGGAGTGAATTCTTTAGATAACCCTTTTGTCAAAAAGAATGTGAACAATATAGGTAATAATTGGAATTCTAATGATGTTAGGGGGTTTGGATCTACTATGTTATCAAATCAATTCACTGCTGATGTGGATAGGTTTGCTGAGAAGCTTAAGCAAGGTAGTGAGGACTTGGCTCTTAAGATGGAATATACTCCTAATGTTGTGTCTAAGATGGATAATGGTAATAGGAGGATTCAATTTTCGACTGAGGAGGTGTATAAGGGTGGTCAATCTTGTGCATTGCAACTTTATGGGTACTTTATTGGAACTTCAATGGATTATAGAGTGGTGAGAGGTAATTTGATGAAAATGCGGAGGGTTTATGGTATTGAAGACATCACTAAAACTAGCTCAAGCATTTCTTACTTCAAATTCAAGAGTGAAGAGGGTATGAAAACTGTGCTTGACTGTGGTCCTTGGATGGTTCAAAATGTACCGTTAGTTCTAAACACTTGGGAACCTGGGATATGGCTTGAAAAGACTGAACCATCATCCATTCCTATATGGGTGTGTGTTTATAACATTCCAATAGAGTTATGTTGTAACACCCCAACCCGAAACGGATCAAAATGCCACATTATGGTGTCAATCATAACATACAAACGCAAGCGGAAGACTTATAAACATAATTATTACAAAGTTATTCTAATGAAATAACGAAATACTAACTCTAAACATAGAGTTCCAAAACAGAAATACAAAATCCAACTAAATCTAATTGAATCTGAAACCAAGACTAATCCAGAGCAAATGGGTGTCTAATCATCAGGATGGTCTACTAAGAGCTCCTATGCACTCTTCACTCAAACCCAGCTTCCAACCTACCTTGCCGCAGGAAAAGAAATGCGGTTGAGCTTAAAAAGCCCAGTGAACAGATATATATAGCCAAAATGAATAATCGAAACATATATAAGTATAAGAAAAGAAATCATAAGCTCCTGCTGAAATGAATATCATCTGTCAAAAGAATGAGTGGTCAATGATCAACTGAACAAAGATCATAAGTCAACTGAATATAGAACATGAAGAATCAAATGATAATATGAATCATATAGTAACCAGAATCAAAGAGCACGTAATCAACAAAGGCTTGTCTAACGAGGTACTCGAATAGACACATAGGAACATAGGAAAACCACGAACCGACCTAACGAGGTACTCGCATAGGTCTCAAATCACATAATCACATACCCATATATCCGTCAAATCATAAGTGCATGAAGAGGGGACACCTCTAAGTTCCAAATGGAGTAGCTAGCTCCTAAATGTGAAAGAAGTGTAAGGCACACACTCAAAATCACCCTACACAAAACAAAATACCTGGGATGCATCCATACGCCCCCTGCAAAACAAATCATATCTATACACCTGCTCATGACAGGTATATACACGTATCATAATGTCCAAGAGCTCTCATATCATATCATATCAAAAGGGGACGCCATGGATCAATCACACCTCCACAGAAAGTGGCATGCCATTGGTGCCATCAATGACATGGCCATGGTACCTCCATGACTAGATAAAAACTCGGGCATCAGAACAGAACAAATCACATCCTATTATATCAAGTCATCATATCATATCCAAACAGAACGTATCAACTGAACTCAATCATATCGTAGCAAACGGATAGCAATGAATATCTGATAAGGAGAAATTTGTTACGCTTTTAAGGGGGTCATTTAAGCCCTAAGTCGTGATAATATGATCAATTATTACCTTAAATCGTTTCTTTTGTCAATTTAGGTACTTTTGAGAAGAATTTTGGAAAAGGAAGCATTTTGGACGTTTTTAGAGCAAAAAGTGAAGAAAACAACAGAGTCAAGAATTCAAGCTGGAAACAGTACCTGACGGCGTCAAGGCACACAAGGTGACGCCGTCACATGTTGATCAAGAGATGGATAATCAGTTTACACTTGACGCGCCAGAAAGATTTTTTAAGGTTTACACGTGACGGCGTCACGTTATAATTTTCCAAGGCCGTCACGTGTTATTGCAAAGAGAGACGGACCAAAACATATTTATACCAGACGGCGTCAAGAGTGGATCTAGGCAATCAAGAAACCCTAGGACGGCGACTTGACGGCGTCACGACCCAAAAGGTGACGCCGTCAGATTGTAAATTCTATATATATTTTTGATTTTTCATTCAGTAAGAGAGAACCCTTTTGGAGAGAACTTGTGGCACTAAACCCTAGATGATTTTACAGCTTTTGTAAGGGTTTCAAACCCCTACTTTCTTCCATATTAATTGAAGATAAGTTTTCCTTTAATCATTCAATATGTCTATGTGTTGTTTGATTATATTGTATGCTTTTCTTTCTTTTAACATGCTAGCTTAGGTTTATTTGTGTTTGCTTAGATCTAATGAAACTTAGTTATTGATTATTGGTTGTTGGTTTGTCATTAATTGTTGTGGGTGATTGATTTTAGCGTTAGGCTTAAGAAAACTGGCTAACCTCCTATACGGTAACTTGCTTGAACGTCTTAAGAAATGTAATCGGATGTGTACTACGGTTTTATTGGTTGTATTAAATGCATAAGTGACTATTAATGAGGCCATGATAGGATACTAAACGTGTCGTCATAGGAAGAGATAGAAGCTTATAGAGTTGGGGAAGATCTTACACGGCCCCATGAATGGTATTAAGGAATGCAACCCTTCACCCATGCAATTATGACAAACCAATTAATCAATAAAAGATAACTAAGGAGTAAGGAAATCTAAGTAAACACGTTTTCTCCAATTAAGAAGTTCCCAATTTTAATTTCTTATTATTTAATTTTATTGCATTAGTAGCTATTTAGGTTAGTTGACTAGCAACTAATTCCGCCCACTCTTCGAATACCCGAGATTTTTACTTGCTTTCCATAAAACATAAAAATACAAAAAGAATCATCCCTCACCTCTAGACCTAGTTAGACTAATTTCAATCCTAACGACACTATTCCCCTAGAGAACGATCAATCCCCCGGTACTTGCCACTCACTATACTACATCGGTCAGGTACACTGCCTAGTGGGGATTGCAAGCTTCTCAAGATCCCTTGAGAAGTAAAACCTTTTGCAAGGTTGCAAAACCACGCATCAAATTTTTGGCGCCGTTGCCGGGGAATAGTTATTTCTTTGGTTGAAATTTATTTTTATTAGGTCTACTCACTAGATTCCTATCTAGTGAGATTTCTATTTTATTTTTATAGGATTTCTTTAGTCTATCTTTTTTTTTTCTTTGTTCCTTTGTTCGTAACCGTTACCATCCGCCATCATGGAAGGTGGTAATATCTTTGATCCCGCCAACCCACCACAACAAAACCCACCACAACCAAACCAACCTCCTAGAGCACGCACTTTAGGAGAATACTCCCGTCCTAGCCACCAAGGCTATCGAAACACCATTGAGCTCACTCAAGGAGCCAATGTGTCTCCCTTGCGATCCGACACCATCCGATTGGTGCAAAGCGGATGTGCATTCCATGGACTTCGTTCTGAAGATCCAAACCAACATCTCAAGGATTTCCTCAAAATCATAGATTTCATAGACCTTGATGTTGAAACTCGGGACACGACCGACTGCGTCTCTTCCAATTCTTTCTACGTGACCAAGCTAGTCAATGGTTTGAGCGTTTACCCGCAGGATCCATCACCTCTTGGGATGATCTCACCTCTCGTTTCCTTGCTCAATT